>JASANC010001318.1:0-29315 GCA_030248135.1 Theristus sp. LFF4_11 | reverse complement strand
TAAAAAAATAATAAAAAATGCTTATTTTTTTTACTTTTTAAAAAAAAATTAAAAAAAAAATTTTTTTTGACCCTTACATCTCTAGTCTCGCCTTGATTCAGACGACAATGAGTGCTTCATTTATTTGACCATACTGTACCGCAAACTCGTGACCCTGTCCACGTGAGGTAACCTAGAAAGCCCGCTCCGCTATTAGATTTTTCAAATACTAGCCAATTGACCCGTGCCTACGGCACGGTTAGCTGATAATACAATTATTATTTTTGAGTGGATTTTGGCCTTTTGAACCGTGCTAAAAATGCATTGCATTTTGATTTTGAGCTGCTTTAGTCGTTCGCGTTCAAATGATCAAAAACAATCTTCTGATCCGGAACACAATCTTTACTGCATTCCCTTTTAAAGTTAAAAAATCTTTTTAAATCACCAATGGTTAATTGCTGTTCCCGTTAAAAATATGTAAAACGATTTTAAAGTTAGTTGAATTGAAACGACAAAAAGTATAATTTTATAAAAATCGTTTTTGAATGTAATGTAATTTTAATTTTGAAATTTTGGTTTTGAAATTGACACATTTCTAATTAAACCCGCGTGTTAAAAACAAATTTAAAATGCGAAGTTTATAATTTTGCTGTTATGTTTTTTACCCGTTCACCCTGCTCCAAGCCAATCCTTTTTTGTACAGTGACAATACAAAAAAGTTAACAAAAAATGTAAAAAATGACGTTTAAATGAAAAAAACATTAAAAAAACTGTTTTTATACCTTAACGTATATCCTAACATATAAGCCAAGCCTTTTCGCAAAGTGAAAATGAACAAATAACTGCTTTGAAAGCCATCTTGCTTTCTAATCAGATTTTTAGTTTATCACGCACTTCATTAACAAACCCCGTTTATTTGATTTTGCAGTTAATTTTTTTAGTTGAGTTGTTTAGATAAAACTTCTCTGTTTTTGAAAAAGTCTTAAGCAATAACTTTTCAACATTTTTCTGTTTTTGAAAACGTTCTCATGCAATAACTGTTTAACCAAATGATAATGAAAAATATTGTCTTGAAAGCAAAGTGCAATGTGCACTTGCAATTTCGATGTCGTTTTGCAACCTGATTAAAAAAACAATTGCAATGATTCTTCATAGTTGGTTTTCTTTCATCTTTCGCTTTCGGTCAGTTTGAACAGCAACAATTGCCATTAATTGTCGATCGTATGTTAAGGCGCTGTCGCGGATGACCAAAGAGTATCATGATGACTTCGCAGTACAGAGTAACGTTTTTGAGAAAATGATTTGCAGTACAGAGTAACGTTTTTGAGAAAATGATTTGCATTATTAATAATAGGTTAAGAAATTGAGATTTAGCTATCTTAAATAGCAAAAATAAGCGCCAATTCAAATTGCAAAAAAGTGACACACACAGACACCACTATTATCTTAGTATTATGATTGGTTGCTCTTTCTGATGAAGATAAACAAGCACTGATGTGCGAAATTGATATTTTACAAAGTATGGTCACACTGAATCTGGGTTTTTTTTCCAGAACACCATGTCCCCGTTGCACATTGCCGCCAAAGAGGGGCACATCGAGATCGTCAGGGTGCTCTGTCTGTCCGGCGCTAATTTAGCCTGTAAGAACAAGGTTGGTTCGGTGTGGACGACAAGCTTGTGTGCGCCTTTTATTTTGTGCCATTATTATTCTTGAACTGTTGATTTGTCGAATCTAAGTGAAAAAAAACAAATTGAAATTGAAAGAAACACTGTTTCAGGATGGTCTAACACCAGAGATCATGGCGCTCGCCCAGGAGCACACGAGTGTCGGCGCGCTGCTGGCCAAGTTGAAACCGGTTGGTTTTTTGTTTTGTTTTTATTCAGAGTGAATTTCTTTTTTTTTTTGCTTCTGCGGCTCATTCCGTTTGCGAGTGAGTGGGAAGGTAAATAAAAATTCATGCTTCACTAGGCAGAACTAAAAACCATGATATTGGAGGTTGCATCTTTTGTTTTCTAAGTTCAACCAGTACGTAGTGGCGTGCAATCCTTAAAGACTGTTTTCCGCAGTTTTATTTGGAAAAAACATTTCAAGGCTACATTTCAATGCACAATGACCGGACATCATTGTCTGCCCAATGCAAACTTCGATAATCCTCTCCGCTCAACCGTTTGGCGTTTCCAAGTTTCGGCCGTTTCTAAACTGCATCATTTTCAGTCGGACGACCGCGAAAGCTACATCGACCAGCTGTGTCCACTGGACGTGCCACTGCGGAGGATAAAACTGAAATTCTTCGGTCATTCCGGCGTCGGCAAAACGCGGCTGGTGCAGACGCTGCAGACGGGCGTCATTGGCGGCCTGCTCGGCGGCCTGTCGCGGCGGTGGAGCGAGTCGTCGGCGAGGGACTCGGGCGGTAAGTTTAGTATTCATATCTAAAAAAATTTTGAAAAAATGATTTTTGATTTTCGATCAGATGATGCTTGCAATAAAGTCGTTGTAGGTTCCTAATCCTAAATCTAATCCTAATTCTAAGCCAAGCCTTTTTTATAAGGTGAAAAAGGATCAAATTGGTTTTCGCATTTTTTTCTTTCTTGTGTTAAAGAGGAAGAGGACCACCTCCACCGTACATGTACTTTTAAATATGAAGCCGTACGGGAAAAGAGTGCGTGCATCACGTGGTGGTCGCCAACCAATCAGCTGATTGCATAAGATATTGAGATGACTGCATAGTATTACCATTACTGTTTCATTTTGGTGCCGAGACTCAAATGCGCGCATCAGTAGGTAATCAGTTTTATGCATGACGCCGGAAATCAAAAGTGATCCGGAAAGTGATCCGAGTGCCCTGAATAAACCCGGGTCACTTAGGCTGATTTGGATTCCTTTCTGCGTTTGCAACGCATTGAGTCGTAGAACCCCAAAAAATTGATAATATCCTTCGTGTCGTAACAGGCGAGAGTTCAACGGAGAGCACCACCATGAACATCAACAACAACAACATCAACGACACTCGCAACGCGCACAAGCACGAACTTCGATGCCACCCTGTACATTCCTGCTATACGCGCGGCATCGACGTGCAAACGATCACCGTACCCGGCGCCGGCGAGTTTTCGTCGTGGGAGTTCAGCGGCTACGAACCGTATCATCAGGTTAGATGAGCGTTGTGGTTGGGGTTGAGGTTAGGTGCGTAAAAGTGTCCTGCCTGGTCTCTTGCAAGTTTGCAGAAATGCCCAAAAAACTCGGATTTTGGTGTTACATGAATTGTTCAGACTACTTGTGTTTTTCAATGTTAAAAACGTTGTGTCAGGTGTACGACCATTTCGTCGGCAACACCGACTGTGTGCACGCCATCTTGTTCCGCGCCACCGATCCAACGGAAACGCAATACGCACAGGTGCGCTTTTTTGCGGTGCGATGTTTCTGGTTTTTACGGCATTCGGAATTTCTACGGAACTCCACTGGCGGAGAGGCCCGGCTTTTCGGCTGGTTGTAACATTTGAGTTCACTTTAGTTTGCAAAAACACAGGAACTCGGATATAAAACTGAGGAACAGTGTAATGTAGTGCCTCAGTTCTTTTCGTTTATGCTAAAACTTCCAATCCAACGAATTTCAACGTAGAAAGTTTATTAGCATAGTTAATACGGAGAGTATCAATTTATCATTTTTGATTGATCTAAATTTATAATTTTTAGATTCTGCGACTCAAAGAGCGTGTGCAGACGTCAAAGGAAACCAGTTTCAATTTTTATGTGGCAATTCAGAATCGCCTAAGTGACTCGGCCCTATTCAGGGGACTCGGTTCACTTTGCCAATTTTGAATTCCCACGTCGTGCATGAAACTGTTTTATGCGCGCATTTTGTCTCGGCACCAACAGAACAGCTCACACATTGCAACATGCGCCACGTCAGGTGCTGTACTGGCTGAACTTCCTCGCTGCCCGGGTCACGCCGTGCGAGCCGATCGGCCACTGCGGCGTTGCGCCCCGCCGGTCGCCGCTGGTGCTGCTCGCGACGCACTTCGACCAGCAGCAGCCGCAGCCGACGCGCGCCAACGACGGACACGTGCACGACAACGACATGGACGCGTTGCTGAGCACGGTGCGTGTGCTGCGCAGTGATTGGCGGTTGGCGCCGCTCTAATAAACAGTTGGCACAAACGCTGGCGTCACTTCTCTTTTATGGCGTTCTGTACGCTTCTCTGGGCTAGCCGTGGCGAAAAACATCGCCTAAAATCACAACAACAACACTTCGCCACACATCACACATCCAGGGCAGCGCGAGAAGCGTCGCAACTTCACGTGCTAAAGTGAAACTGCGACTGTGCATGAATGGGCCTTTAAAGTGTCCCTCGGACATTTCCATTCCATTCTATTTTATTTCGCGAAAAAGCAGGAAACTCCGATAAAACTGTGTGAACAGCATGAAATTTGGAGAGCCAAAATTCGGACAACACACAGTACAGTATGTTTTCTTAGTGACACAGTATCGAGGTAATGGTTTGTTTGCCGAAAGTGTTGTCGGGATCTGGATGTTTTGCTCGGTTATTCTCGCCGAAAGTACGCGACAGTGCGCTGTTGTTTTTCAGGTTCGCCTCCGGTATCACGCTCATTTCGCCATCCACGAGCGCATCATCCACGTCGACGCACAGAACGCCTCTTGTCACGGCATGAAACTGCTGCGCCAGTTGCTCAGCACGCAACGCACGCACGTGCTCTCGGTTGGTCCATATCGATGGGTTCGTTTTTTGGTTCGGCGATTCAATGCGTTTGAAAAAGACTTACTTTCCCGCTTAAATGTGGCAAATCAAAATTGCCAAAGTGAGAAAACCGGTAAACGCATAACACCGCCATCTTTGCAGCGTCTGCCGCATTCGCTCGGCCTTTTGGACGTCTGCCTAACGCACGTGCAAACGCTGCGTAAACGCCAGCCGTATGCTAGTCTGCCGGTGATCAGCTGGCCGCATTTCATGCACTCTGTGAGTAACATTTGTTGTTGGCATTATTTTCCATTTGAGTTTCCTCGACTGAATTGATCTATCTGTTGGCGAAATAAAAAAAATTCACTTAACACTCAAACGTTGGGAAATTTTTGCTTGACGTCTATCGGTCAAAATATGATTATGTTAAACAAAAGTTTTTCTTTACTTCACCCATTTTGCCTGCGGAAGTCGAATGTGTGCCTGAGCCAAACTTGAGCGCTTACTTCACAAATGGCACACACACACACACGCGCGCTGTTGTTCTAGTACGAATCTTTAACCTCGTACTGGGACGACTTTACCCCCTTGTCATTCCGATCTCTTCTTTTCTACTTGCCATTTCTCAAACAGGAACGTCACCAAAAAGGACTTTCATTTTCAGGTGCGAGCAGACGTGAACCCATTGGCATCGGAGGCTCATTGTCGTCAACTGATGCAACAGCTGCAGCTGATCGGGGAGGTCGTCTATTTGAAGGACGACACGCAACAACTGGACTACGTCGTGCTGAGCGCTGATTGGCTCGGCACGCACATCATCGGCATGCTCTTGTCGGCCGAACATTTGACTCGGTACCGCGTTTTTTGTTGTTTGGTTGTTGATGGGGCTATCCATTGTAGCATCAGAAAGGGTCTTTGAATACCTGCTGCATGTCAAGTTGTCGAAATGAATGTATTCTCTATTATTTTGGTCCCGAGACTCAATGCGCGACAACCCATCCATCAAGACTCAACCCGAGGCATGACAGTTTCATGCATGACGCGGGAACTCAAAATTTTGCCAAATGATCAGCGTCTCCTAAATAGGACACACTGCGTGCGCACATTGTATTTGTTTTTTTTCCCACAGAAAATGTGAAAACTGTTCCACCACCGACTGGTTGCTTTGAAATACTGTTCCCTTCATTCAGCCACAACTTGGCTATATGCTGATTGGATTCAAAATCGCTAACAATGCAGCTAGAAAACGATTAAGTCGAATAATAAAATAATAATAATCGAAGTTTCCAATAGTAACCCACCAACAAATGCCTCGTTTGCGCCCGCTTAGGTGCCGCATCACGGGCACGTACTGCGCCGACGACTTCGCTCCACTCTATCCGGAACTGGCCGGCGAGCAGCTGCTCCAGATGCTCGACACGCTTCAGCTGTGCACCGTGCTCGACGACATCGAGTACGAGTTTCCGGCGTTCAACGTGCTTCAAGCGCCGACGGACGTCTGGATGGAGGTGGCGTCGACGTCGACGGCCGTGCCGCCGGTCAGCCACGGCGACGTCGAGCTCGTTTATGGTGGCATGCGTGTGCGGACGGCCAGAGGCTACGAGGCGCAGTGGACGCCGATCTTTCCGCGACTGCAGACCGCGTTGCGTCGGTCGATGCTCGATTTTCAGGTGGCCATTTTGGGTGGTTTTTCTTCATTGTTTTGAACTTTTTGTTGTTGTTGTTGTTTGTTGCCCCCTTTTTATCCTTACCCAACGCCCTTGGGGCGATTTTTTGTCTTTTTAATTTTTTTGAACTTTTTGTCGCTCTTTTCATCGCGATCGGTTTCCGAAAGCCGACCATGAAGGTACCAAACCACCGGTGCTTCGGTTGCTTGGAGTGTATGAATACGGCACGTTTGTTTTCTGATCCAGTACCCTGGTCTTATTGGCACGTTACCGATTGTTTCGTTTGTTTGTTCCACGTCAAATAATGAATTTGAATCAAACAAATTCGTCGCAGGACCCGATGGACGCGGAGCTACTCCAGTGGCGCGACTGCAGTAAACTGTGCAGCGGGCGCATGGAGGCGCTCGTACGACTGGTGCCGTGTGGCGCCACGCAGAAGGAGCCCACTGTGGAGCTGCTCGTCAGGGGCCCACGAGAGGACGCCGCTAGCTGCTTCTATTTCATGGAAGACATGGCCAATCTCATTGAGCAGGTCGGTGCGTTGGGCGTTGTGAAAACTCACGAAAATGCTTAGGGGGCAGGGTAGCGTCTATCTAAGCATGCACTGAGTCGCAGAACTCTGAAAAAAAGATTGTATTTAGTGATACATAAGAATTGCGATCTACTGTTATGCGCGGTCTGCTGTATCTGTTTTCTGTATCGAATCATCTGTGAACGTTTATTTTCTTTATTTTTTCTATTTTCGTGCGTGACAATGTTCGTGATCTTCATATTGTCTTATCATGTTTATACCTGCGTGTAGTTCAACGTCTCGCTTGAATGAATCAGTAATTTGAAAAAAAAGCGTTTTTCCTCTCTACAGACCGTGCTGGACGTGGCGCCCGGCCTCCCGGTGGAGCGTCATCTGCTCAGTCCGTCCGACCTTCGGCGACACGCGGCGCACCCGGCGACGTTCACGCCCGATTCGGTGATGCGCATGCAGCGCGCCGAACAGATCACCATGCTCAGCAATCAGGCTCGTGTGCGGGCGCTTTTCGAGAACCTTTCACTGTCTCTCTCGATATCATATGCAATCGGCTGATTGGCCGGTGATCGCGTGATGCAAGCACTCTGTGCAATACTCTGCGCGCAAGCGGAGACCTCTGTAGGCGGAGTCTTTCCAGCAAAGAGTGCATGCGTCACGTTTGCACCAACCAGTCAGCTAAGTTGCATACAAATTGACTGTGCTGTACGATGTGGCGTGTGGGTCAAATGTGCTGCGAAAATGCCTTCAGTCACGACACGGAATCTATCGTTTTTTTTTGTTTGACAACACTATTTTTTCGTCGTAACCTTTTTTGCTTGAAATGAATGATACACAGAGTGTAGGGTCTGACCGATGGGCATACTTCGTATCGACCAGAATGTCGTCAAGTTCTGCCTTGACGATCAGGAACATGTGCAGTAAGGTCGTGTCAAGAGAGACCCGATATGGTATGGCATAACCGTATTCCATGCGAAAACCAGACCTTTTGCCATTCGCACTGTGACATTGTGGTTTCGAACCGTCCACCTTTGCCGTATCGCAAGCAACCGCACTAACCGCTGCGCCATCCATTACAGGACACGAAAGAGCTATTCACGGATGTCGTGTGCTTCGGCTGTCGCGAAGTGGCCACCGCGCTGACGCTCGGCATCGACATCAGCGTCGCTGCATTACCGTTGGCGGCGAGACGCGAGCTGGCTGCGTTGTTGGACCCGTCGGATGCGATGGGCAGGTATAACGCACGAATGAATGTCGTATTTTGTGTGGTTTGATCATCATTTGAAACATCCCTCCCAACCAGCGATTTTTGCAAACCTGAAGGTGTTTTTATGCAATTTGTTAATTTTAAGCACCCCTCCCAACCGATGTCGGAATGCTCAAGGTGACAATAGTCCGTGTTCTTTTTTTGTTTTTTATATTAAGCTTGTCCCGCCCCTTCCTCAACCGTCTCCGAAAACCGAAGGGGCTCGGGGAACGGACGGCTCTGCATCCCGTGGAACCAATACCTTCGCCACGCGAGGTTCTGTTCTCTGCTGCGTCGGGGTGAATTCAAGTTGTACTCTTAGCCAAACAAGAGCGGAAAGTTGCAGGCAATCCCCCATTATATGTGGTGGATTCGTAACAAAAATCGTAAAGGAGGTGAATTTGAAAATTTCAGGGACTGGTCAATATTGGCGGTAAAATTAAATTTAACCGACCAACTGCCGGACGTCGACTCCACTGGTCCACAGTTGTCGAGGACTGACCAGCTATTGGCTGAGTGGGCGCTCAACAGCGGCAGCGTACCGTCCAGTTCAACGAACGGCTCCGTATTGAATGCGTCTGCCAGAGGTATTTGCGGTAATTTTTTTGCAGATACGCAGATTTTTTGCATGCGATATGAACAGTTCATACCAGAAACTACGGTTTTGTTTGTTTGTTTGTTTGTTTGTTTTTATTCTGCGAAAATTTTGGTTCGTCACGATTTCCGAACCGTTCAGGTGCGACCATGGGCAAGCTCTGTGACGTGCTCGATCAGCTGGGCAGGTCGGACGCTGTGCAGGCGTTGTACAGGTACAGTTTTTTGTTTTACGAGTCCTGGAACCTGAGTCCAATTTTATAAATATTTATTAGTTAACTGTTGTAATGTTTTTTTCAAATCGGAGGAAATGAAAAGTGGCACACCATGTTATCTTTTTTTATGATTCTGCGACTCAATGCACGCATTGATTGGAAATCAGTTTCACGTGCGACGCAACAGAAATGAGCGAGAGTGACACGCTGACAGGGTCACTTGGGCTGCTTTGAACTCCCCCATCAAGCATGCAGTCGAATGCTTACTTTCTGCCTCTGCAAAAAAACGCATTGGATCGCGCGCAGAAACGAACCAATGAACGACACAACACCATCATTGCACTGGTTGTTTGTCATCATCTCCTTCTCCAATGCCATTAAAAGCGAGCATTCGCATCACTCGCAGGACCGTCCCGCTGTACGTGGTGGCGACCGGGCCAGCAGCCCCGACCACGCAGTCCGGCACCCTGGTCGCATTCGACACCACCGCACCACACGGCACCCTCGGCGAGAACGACTCCGGCGTCGCGTCGCATTCCGGCGCCAGCGGCGCCTCGCAGCGCAGCGCGTCCACGCTCTCGCGGTGATCTTCTTATACGAAATGTGAAACACGCTCGTGATGGGCGTGCGTGCGCGTACGTGTTCGTTCTAGCGTCCTTGATTGGCTATTGAATAATGGTGTCCGTCAACCAACCAATCAGCGTCGTGTGTCGCCCGTCTCTCTGTTGCCATACTCGCAAATAAATGTGTTGTCACCTGTTTTTTTTTTGGTTCGGCTGTTAGTTTTTTTTGGTTGGTGTGTAGAAAATATGATTTTACCTTTGTGTCTGCTCATAATTGTCTTTTGCTTTGTAATTCATTGGGTAACGTTTGCTGGTTGTTTTTCAGTTTTTTTGGCAAAACATGGTATATTTTTTATTGTGGTTGAAAACAGTAAGATATTTGTTTGCATTTATTTGCATTCCACGCAAAAAATGTTTTTTTATTAACAACTTTCCAGGCTGGGCTTTCGCTGCATTTTTTGTCAGTTTTTAGCGCAAGAGTTGTGCTGATTTTATAGTGAACGAATGGCATTAACTTGTGAGTTTTGTTGGGACCAAACGTTTATCGTTTTTTACTGTTTGCGGTACAAAAGTTGTGATTCTTTTGGTTGTTAGTTTGGCTTTATCGAGTTCTATCGTGATGCAAATATTGGACCACCTGAAAGAAATGTGCAAAAAAACTGGCTTGAAAACTCCGAAACTATTTGTTTTCTGATTATTTTTCATTTGGTTTAGTGCCCAATTTGAGAAAGCAAATGTGATTTTTTGATAAAACAAAGTTACTAACAAGTATCAATGCATGTTTTAATTTATTGTATTTTTGAAACATTTTCAATGTGATGTTGATTCGCTGTCTATTTTGCGTTTGATTCAAAAAACCTTTTTGTGAAAAACACTCTTGAAAACTGATGCTTCACTATTTTATTTATCGAGTTTGAATTGGTTGCATTTTTTTAGTTTTTGTTTTGGAAAGTCGACAAAACCTTTGTGATACACATCAGATTGCTTTGAAATTTAGCTAGTTTTCCGTTTTCATTTTTTTATGACAAGAAGTCACATTCAAACATACATGTGCGCACAAAGCAGCATGATTGGTCAATCAACCAATCAACATGCGAGATTCAAGTGTTGACGATGAATATTTGGTGTGTTCAAAAGTGAAAACAGTTCGTTTATTTATGGATTTTATTTGTGTGTGAAGAAAACTTTTTTAGTTATTTTTTTTCAGTTCTGTTTTTTATTTCCAACTTCACACAGCTATGCTGCAGCATAATTTTGCTCCTGAAGTCCGCTTATAATCTCTGAAAAAATACCAACCAACCAATCACTGATGACTTTTCCCAACCTTATTGATTAACCAACTGGTGTGAACATCATAATGTCAACTGTTTTTGCTGGTACCATCATGATTCTTGTGTAAATTCGTCAGATTTTTTGAAAAAACTATTGAATGAAATTGCAATGAATAAAAAACACACGAAACTTCGATCTTGGCTTCGTTTGTCTGGACTTGAGGTGTCGGTTTTGTTGCGATACTGTTTAAAAAACAATACTTTGATGATCGGAATGGACTTCTAAATCAGAACCGTGCACTTTCGTTGCACAGTGTTGATTGAGTTTAGCATCGTGAAGCACCAAATGGACATCACCAAGTTTGGACCGGTCACTGCTCAGCAGTTAAACACACAGGTACAATAGCGGAATGTAAATAAAGCTGGGGTGTTTCGAAGTGTTGTATTCACAGCATTGGGTTTGGTGACGCGATTTCATTGTTACTTTGCTACTGGACCCCGGCACAAAACTTGAAATCCACCTCCGCAATTGGTTGTATTATATATTTGCGCAGCCAATCAGCGCGTTTCACATGAAACATAAACAACCCGAACTCTTATAGATTGTGAGTATGCGAGGTTTGGTTGCGAAGGCGAAGGTTCGATTGGCAAAACGACTCGTCAAAGAAGTGCGATTGTTGAGACGGAAAAAGTGAGCAGACGGGATTCAGTTTCTGTTGAGCACTTTATACAGTTACAATATACTCGGTCAAACCTGTCACTTTCGCTTCTTGTACAATACGAAGTTCGTGAAAAAAGAAAACGGGATCGGAGTTTCCAGATGACATTTAACCATGAATGGGGTGTTTGATTCTATCAACCCAACCGGATCCATTCGTTCATGTCACTGTAATTCAAAGCATCGCATGCTCTGCAAAACAGTGACAGGTTCAAACATACTTTACAGTCGAACTATAAATTATATTCAGCTGATTGGTTGGTGATCACGTGATTCAATCAAATTTCAGCGTGTTAATATTACATGACATTCAGCCACTTTCTTGTCGAGACCACGCAGTGTTTTGTTTACTGCGCAAGGAAAGCGTAGTCTCGAAAAGAAAATGACTGACGGCTTTTCTTTTCCAGTGCACGTGCAAACAGTTTCGTCCCTTTTTGAACGAAAAAGTAAACTCTTTTTTCTCCGCAGAACAAAGAACGATGCTGAAAAGGCGAAAAATGAGCGGAAGGCACAGCGATTTGTCGACGAAATTCAAGCAATGAAGGTCGGTTGGCATTCATGAACAGCATTTGTGACACGTAGCTGTGCTTTGAAACAGGCTGAGGAGGAGAGACGTAGAAAAAAACAGGTGAATGGAGAACGGTGCATGGTGTGCACATTATTGTGCTCGCATGTTGTTGTTGTGCCCGAAACGTCCACGGCCGAAGACCTCAGCAGCGGCCGTATCTAGTCGATCTCGAATAAAAGCCGAATAAAATCACAAAGCCGATTTAAGCAGAAACTTTCATAACTGATGATGTCAAGTAAACTCTCGTTTATGTTTCAAGTGTCTTTCAATATCTAAGCATTATAAGCAAGTTATTTTGATTCCAATTAGTTACGGAGATGTGTTATTAACAAAATGAAATGAAACAAATGAACAAAAAGTACGAATTTTGGTTTTCATTGCGACAGACTTGAATAGATGTCCTCGACATCTACAGGGTGTCCCAGCTAGATGTACAACATTTGTTTTTTTAAGTATGCGCGCGTGCGTTGAGCTATGTTGATAATTTTTTCAACGTTTGTAAAAAAGACTTCGGGAATTTGTTTGGCACCAGAATTTTTATGTTTCAGCAAACATGGCACAAGTTATGGCAGTTTTAAAAAAACCTCATTTTCACAAAAAATGAACGAGCGGAGAGCAGAAAAAAACAAATCAAACACTCACATACTCAAAATATCAACCGTCTAATTGTGCTCAATGTGCTGGCCCTCTCTTTCAATCAGTTTATCATTTGCTTGTCGAAGTCCAAAACACCTGACAGGCGCCCTTAGTCGCTGATTTCGCCCACAGTTTCACCGATGGCCACAATCAGCTCATCGATTGGTGCTGGGTGGGTCTCATAAACACGTTGCTTCACAGCGCCCCAGAGCCAGTAGTCGCACGCTGTGATGTCAGGCGAACGTGCAGGCCAGGCAATTGGCCCACTGCGGCCGACCCAGCATGGGTCAAACTGAGTGTCCAGCCAGACGCGCACCGGTGCGGGCGGCAATTGAAAAATTGTGTATTTTTTCCAAATGCTTATTAGTCAAGTTATATTCAACGTATCGGAACATTTTTAGTGTCAAACAAATTCCCGAAGTCTAAACTACAAACGCTGAAAAATTATAAAAATTGGGCAACGCACGCATGCGTATTTACAAAAACAAATGTTGTACATCTAGCTGGGACACCCTGTACTTTATTTCAGTTTTCCTCTCAATTTCAGACTGTCAAACGAGACCAAGTGTCGAAGTTCGCATTGGTCAACTTGAAGAACGTTGAAGAATTGTTACGCGTAAATTTGTCGTTCTAAACTTTATTTCGGTTTTATCATTGTTTCAGTTTTGCGACTCCCATGCACCCACGGATAACGTTGTTTTCGTTGAAATTTCAGTCCGCCCAAAGCGCATCTGAACGAGTCCTGTATAAACTGGCGACGAATGCTGTGATCGTGACCTCAGTTGGCAGCTTCAGACAGCTGCACAAAAACTGGCGTCAGGAAGTGCCGTTTCTATTGCAACGTCTCGGCCTACAGTACAAGCACAAGAAGCGCAATGACAACATTCAAGGTGCAGTTGCAAAATACCGTTTTTTTTCAAATCGTGGAAAAATACGGTTAAAAACCGGTTGTGTGTTGAAAGCTTAGCGTTTTTTCTCAGCGACAAAACACCGTGCAACGAAAACCAGTGACGAGTCGGATAAAATGGAACCAACGGATTTGGCATGTGCAAAAGATGACACTGGTAGCAGCGTTAAATTGGTTCGAGTTTTTTTATAAAAAATATTTTTTCTGGTGAACTTCAGAATTTCGAATTAAAACCGTTTGACCGGAACACAGTGTTTCTCTGAAGGCTTGCAAAGAAATGCCATAGGGTAAAGAAACGAAACTTTCTCAGCCTTGCAAGCCTGAATAAAAAGCGCAAAGCAATTATATAAACAACAAGAACAATTTTCGCTTGAAGAAATCACCCGATCCGAAACAACAGCGAGACAAAAGTCAACCGTCGTCGTCGAAAGAAACCGAACAAACGTCGAAAACGGGCACAAAACAGAAAACGAAACCGACAAGAAAACGCGTGGAACAGCAAAACAGCAACGACGAAACGAAACCGAAAATACCGAAACAACAACGACAAGTCAAACGACAATTGTTTCAACAGGTCGAATCGTCCGCCAACCATTCAACAGCGGTGGTGGTGCAAAGAATTGACCTCGAGAAGTTGCGCTCCGCTGGTGTGACCAGTATTGACCTTGCGAGAAGCACTGATGATAATGCGAACGTCAATGAAACACCGGCCTCATCGCTCGGTCGAACTGAGAACTCAAACCGGCGCAGAGATCCGTTTTTCACCTGCAACGACTCGAATTCCGAGCATCACGATTCGTCTGAACACGACAACGATGATGAGTCGATCATCTTTCAAGACGGCGGCGACGACGACGACATTGCAATCAATCGGAAGCAGTTTGAATGCAGAAAGGCGGTTGTGTCAAGGTAGCTGCTATTGTTGTGGATTTTATTGGGTGTTTTATTTTGTTATTTGGTTGGACGAAATAGCGAACACTAAAGAAATAGCGCTTTGGCACGAGATCTGACCGGTCTGTTCGTTTCTTTTTTGAGAAGACAACAAAAATAAAGCATTGCTTTTCGAAAAAAAATCAGCGGAAAGGCATGCGATATTTTGCGATAACTATAGCACACACTGATTGACTGCTGCCAATCCGTTTTTGAACAGCATGCGTATCGAAATTGCGAATTTCACAAGAAAAAAGTGCTTTTCAGCGCGCCAAAAGCCGGTCGACTGCAGCGTTCTGGTCGGTCAATGGGCAACAACAGAAACGTCGAGAAAAACGAGAAATCGAACGCGAAGACGAAATTTCCGGAACGTTTTAGCAACAAGAACACCGCAAAACTGCGGCACCCCTCGTGGGAAGCCGCGCGGCAGCGTAGACCGCCGCAGAATGTGCAACCGATGGGGAAACGGAAAACGTTCGATGATGACGACGAATCTGATTGATTGGTGCTGGTGTCTTTTTTTGGTGACAGTCACACTTTTGGAATGCAGTTTAGTTTGCTACGCTGCGTGTTAGCGAAACGAAAGCGTGCAGCATAAACAGACGATATCCAACTTTGGTTTTTGTGAGGCGCTTTTGTAATCGACGATTCGGCGGGTTCCCGGCGTTTTTAATCAACGCTCCGGTTTCGCCTGCACGCAATTCAGAAACACAGTTCGCTTAATAGGATTCGCTATCGCTGCCCTTGAATTCAAAACGTTTACACTGGATTGGTCGTTTGCTGCAAACTCAAAATTCTGTTGACAAAAACTATGATTATTCACTTTGAATTCACTGAATTCATTTATGGACTGATAGAAACACGTGACAGCATATTGTTCAAGTAAGATCAAATTGAGCTTTTGTGAGACTGTAACTCCTCCCCCGTCACGAACCCACCCAGCCGGCACCAAAAAATGAGAAAAAAAACACGATAAAGTAACAATTTCATCAATCATAATACAACGTCAACCAACAACATTAAAACAAGTCATAAAGGCCAAAACAAAACAACGTGGCAAGAGGCAACAAGTGTTTGGAATCTTTGCTGAAAATATCCGTTTGCTTGGCAGTGTCAAACAAAACGAACATAAAAAGATTGAGCACAGTTTCGCAGTTTCACAGCTCTTTTTTCGGTCTGTCAATTTTCTGCAGCTCCACATCGAAATGCAACACTGAATTCGGCGGTATGGCGCCGGGAAAGCCTGAATCGAAACAAAACAAATGTCAACGTTCACAAAGCAAAAGATGTAGTGTTTTTTAATCAAAAAGCCAGTTAATGAAGTAACTTTTATAGTAGTAAAGAAAAGCTGCTTTATTTTTCATTCCAACTTCGCGGTTTGTTTGTGAACCTCTGAATTAGTGTGTTTACGAAGTGCTCAAGAAAACTGAACTGATCTACAACAAGCGACAGAATAAAGACCATATTTATTTGTTTGTCGTTCCTTCCATCAGGCACTTTCATTTCAATTTTCCCACCCACCGACCTCTCTCGCCATAAGCCTCGTGTGGTGGCAACGTCAGTTTTCGTTTGTCACCGACGCACATGTCCAGCATGCCACTGTCAACGCCTGATGCACATGAAGAAACGTGTACTCAAAACAAAAACAATACAAAACAATGACAAATCATGGCAGGGAGTTCTTTAAACATCCAAAACACGATTTTCTGACTGCTTGAGGTATATCGGGAAAAAATCCTACACCCCAACCACCGCACCGTCGAGAGTTGCTGGCTGTTTACTCACTCGGAAAATTCGACCTGACCCAGGACTAGGAGGACCTGTCTCAGAAAGGAGTCAGATCCGCGAGTTTTAGTTGCGTCGTCGTCGGCTGACGTGAAGTGGCGACGCAGTTTCGATTAATTTCATCCCAAAACACAACACCGAAGACACACCGACTAACCCACGATCACTTGTCCAGCGCCAAGCGTCGCCGTGTACGAGCCAGAGTCAAACACACTGCCATCCGTCAGAGTGCCGTGGTACTTCCACGTGATCGTGTCGCCGACGCCGCTGCGCTGTTTGCAGTTCGCCACCTGGAATTCGGGTTTTTCACACAAAGGAGACGACACAACTTTCTCATCATTCCAGTCGTCCACGAACTTTGATAAACTTCGGGGTGTGTGGAGTGCTATTGTTGCTTTGCTACAATCTCAAAACACCCCCGTGACTGGCCAACCTCATGCACCCTCTCGATGAGCGTCGTCGTGAGCGCTTCGGATCGATCGATTCTGGTCAGCTCAATGTCGAAAACCATCACGGCGTTCGGTGGCACTTTGCCTGAGGCGGAGCCTTAAAAAACGAAAAAAGCAGACGGTCTACCGATAGCTTGCGTGCTGGTCTCAAACAGGTTTGTGTTGTGCGACGATGTTTGTTTAGATTCTTGCACTTTGGAGATCCACGTGCATTGGCACTGCTGCAGAATCGAGACTAACAAACGCACAGGCACACACACAGGCGAGCGCGTTGCTCTAATATTGCCAGTGTGTTTGTTTCTGTGGTCGTTGAGTCAGCCAATCCAGTTCACGCTCTAACTTCTGGTTTACTGAATCAAACAGTACTTTAGTTTACCGAACCTTTCTCGCCGTATCCCTCATGCGGCGGCACTACAAGTTTTCGCTTTTCACCAACGCACATGTTCATGAGGCCCGCTTCGACTCCTGGAAAAAGCAAACAACAACGGAATAAGCATTTTTTCTTATCATGAGCATGATCATTTCACCATTATCTAAAAATGCGGAAGGCGCATATCAAAGGTGGACTATGGATTTGTGTAAGCCGCGATAAACTTTCAAAGTGATTTCACAACCATTTTCAAATCTCTGATGTGGCACAAGAGTTATATTTTTGCGCCGCGTTTGTTCTGCAGTAAGACGTGAAAAAATCTTCAAAATCACTCTATTTATAACAAAAAAGTTCATAAAAACACGTTTCATTTGATGAATGCCGCCAAAAAACCAACCAGTGATCACTTCGCCGTTGCCGAGTGTCGCCGTGAAGACGCCCGAATCAAATTCGGTGCCATCCTGCAGCCGACCACTGTAATTCCACCAAACCCTGAAGAAAAACCAAACAAAAAATGTTTGTGTGTGAGAATTGTGTGATTGTTGCAAACCCAGAGTACGCTGTCTGCACACTAGCACTACATGAAACAGCCAGTAATAGCCTAGATTCTTTCAAACGTGTCAGATCAGATCGAAATGACGTCATTGATTATTTTATGTGCTCTGACAACCAGCGGTGATCGAGCATATAGCAACATAGGCTTTCTTGTTCGGTCGATCCGTTCTTCTGCGTGAACAAGACGCGCGTGCATCAGGTCAGGTGAACCAAATTGAAATTCTGTTGAATGTGCATCGTTTTTTTTTCAGATCACTGACGTCATTTCGATGCGACCGTCTCCACCGAGTCAACTGTACTGTGCAACCTGTCGCCGTATTCCGTCCGCCGGTCGCAGTCCGCGTTCACGTGCACCACCTCGACGACCGTCGTCACCGGAGCGCGTTGCGACGGCGATCCGGCCATCGGTTTTTTATTACTCTCGTTTTCTTCCTCGGAATTTGCGAGAACGACGATGAAGAGCATCAGCGAGATTCGGCGTAGCATGACTGCGGTGCGGTGGTGTGAGTTTCGTGTTATTTTTTCTTTGGTGAAATGTGCTTTCGTATATTTTTGTCTGTTTTTGTGAGGAAAAAATGATTTTAATAGCTATTATAGTTTGCTTGATACATACAAAATCGTGATGACAGACAAACGCAGTGACTGGCTGGGGAAAAGCTGGTGGAGCTGGAGTTGGCAACGGGAAGAAACCCCGTTTTTTTCGAAGCAAATTTTGATACTCGAAAAAGATTGAAGATCACTAGATTTTCAAAAATACTGGATTCAAGCTCTGCAGTTTTTAGTTCCAGTTTTTTTATATTTGAAGCACGCCCCCACCGATTCCGGAAACCCGAAGGTACCAAACTCCGGTGGGATTGAGGAACGGACGGCTCACCATCCCGTGGAACCAATACCCTCGCCACGTGAGGGGACAGCCTCTAAGCCCCGCTGTCCTGGGAGCACCAGTGATCTTAGCCCGATTTCGGTTTCGGTGGCCTGCGGTCGCTATATCCCCGGAGGGCAGCGAATCCGAAAGTTTTCGTTGAAAACCAGTGTAGTTATTTTGAGGTTTTGGGAAAATCCGGGACAAAAAGTGGTTTTATTCCCCGGATTGAAAAAAACGATTTCTGTCAACCCCAGCTGGAGCTCCATCGGCAGAGACTGCAGAAGCGTTTCATCGAAAACTCAATTAAGATGAGAAACTGAAAGCGTTGCCTTCTTTAATTTACACTACCACATTGGTGAAGCTACTGAACTCCGAGAAACCACAATGATGAAACTGTTATGAATTTCCAACATAAACGGCACAATAAATACAACATGCAATCAGACGCGGTTGATAATGAAAACGAGAAAAGAACATAACAAAATCAACAGCGGCTGAAATTTACATTGCAATCGCGTGTTGAAGTAAAATTCTACAGTTAAACGTTTTTTTTTTCACATCACCTGCAGAGAGTGAAACGTTTGAGTTGAGCCAGCAGATTACACATTATCCAACGCCTGGCGTTGTGTTAAAAAATTTGCAAACCAAAACAAGCAGCCACCGCAGTGCCTGCACGCACACCGGCCGTTTTGTTTGATGATGCAAAGAGAAATCGATCGATATGCTGAAGGTCGCCGCCGCACAAATGAAACGTGCACGATTATTCCACAAAACTCATTCTCGCGCCTTCAAGACGAACGAAAATGAAAACTGCACACAGAACAGAGGACGCGGTGACCGAAAAAATGATAATTCGTACCATTTATGACGCTTACCGACCGCTATCTCCCGATTAAAACCAGCTATCGAGCGAGCCAGCTAACAAGGCCTTAAAAACCTTCGGGTGCGGTATCGAACGAAAACCAAAACGAACCAACACGAAAACTGCTCGTCAACTCTCATGTTCATCACGCTGTTTAAAAATGGTTTTTTTATTTTTGAAAACTAAAGTTGTGCCCATTCGGAGTCAGAAGAGCAACATTTGATGCACAAACGCCTCCGCATTCAAATGGCTCCCATATCGCGGCACTTCCCAGATTTTGTTTCGGTGGCTTCATTTACCCTTTTCCATTTGCTTTTTCCATCCAAACCGATCATTCCTCTTCGTGCGATTTCACCCTCAATTGAGTAAAAGGTGAAAAGGAAGGAAGAGGATGAGCTGGAACACCTGAACGACTCAAAATGACTCTAAAGCAACAACGTAAAAGGAAAATCTCCCAGACCAAAGAACTACACACCTGTTCGTCAAAACGCCACTAATTATTCCCCAAATCCCAGCTTTAAAGAGTTTGAAATTCGATCAACTGTGATGACGACGTCACGACACGAGTAAACAAACAGCACTTGCAGACTGGACAGCCATCGCTGTTCCAGGAGGAGGGGGCTGGGCCCGCTGGGGGCTTGCGGACAAAAGACCGCCCGTGTAAAAAGACCGCACATTTAGAATTTTTTGCTACCAAAAGTCCGCAGATGCTATCAAACCAAAATACCGCACGTGCCACAAGACTGCGCCAATCTTATTAACTGCGTTCATAATTATGATATGTTGTGATTTTATGTGTATTTTGTTTTTCTTGCCCTTTTCATTCCTGGTTTTCGTTCGATTTTCAAAAAAAAAATTGTCGAAACAAACTACAAAAAACACATTGACGTGTTGTCGGTGTTTTGCTGACTTTTTTTATTTAATTGTTCGCACACCGGTTCCGGAAACAACTTGTTGATTGAGCCGTCGATTGTTGAAATCGGTTGAGCACAGCGCCGGTAGAGTCGCATGACAGGTCGGCGCACAAGACAAGACACATGTCGTGAAACGCACAAACCGCCAACATATGACGTCGCCCAGGTTTAAAATTAGAGATGGCATAGTTGTTCTAGGGGGGGCCTGGGGGGGGGCCGGCCCCCCCAAAAAATTTTCGAATCTATCTCTATCAAACAGGTTTTTTCGGCTCAGCTATTATCTATCTAAAAAAAATTTTCAGCCAGCTATCTATCTGAAAATTTTTGTCTTCGAAGACATAAAATGAGTCAATTTTTGACCAAAATAGACCATTTTTGCTCGTAATTCTTGAAAATTTCGCTAATTTTAGGTAAAATACGCGTTTATACTTGATTTTTAGTGTATTTTCAGCATTATTGTGCTGTTTTTATAGCTTTTTAGCGTTTTAGCTATCTATCTATTAAATTTCAAAACTTTGACCGCCCCCCCCAAAGTCACATGGCCCCCCCCCCGCGGCCCCCCCCAAAATTTTCCAGCTATCTATCTATCTAGAAAATTTGCTCCAGCTATCTATATCGGCCCCCCCCCCACTAGGGTTGTTAAACAAAAATGAAAATTTTTTTTTTTTTAAAAAAAAGTGATTAAAAAAAACAAAAATGCCGATTTTAAAAAAAAAAAATTCGAACAATTTTCCTCTAATATGCTCTGAAAACCTCAATTTTGGCACAATTTTTCGAAAGTTCAACAAAAATTTTCTTTGATTATACCTCGTAAAACCTTTAGCAGTCGATTTTGGGCCGTTTTACCGACTGATTTTAAGCTTCGACAACATCTGCGATGAAGTTTTTGAGCGTCCCAAAGCTTAGCCTACCATTTCCGATGCAGATAAGGTGACGATTCGCATCGCAGAGCGTCCGATTGCGCTCGCTGCTCCGTTTGCAAGCGCTACGTTGTCTGGTTGCTGCTTCGTGTCGTGTCGTCGCGACACCATCAGAAGAATTGATCGAATTTCAAGGCGGTATGTTTGTCTTCACTTTAGCATTAGCTTAGCTGGGGACAATTAGTGACGTTTTGGAGGTCAAAACACAAGAAGAGGCATGGTGACGGTTTGGAAAAGGGGTAATTGAGGTCACCAAAACAAAATCTGCAAAGTTCCGCCATACGGGAGTCATTCGGGAGGCGCTTGCATATCATATGTGGTTCTTCGGACTCCCTGATTGATTTAGCACAACTTTGATTTTTGAAATTTTTTTTTTAAAAAAAAAATTAAAAAAAAAAAAAACAAAAATGACGATTTTTGTTTTTTTTAACAACCCTACCCCCAACCCCTTGGCTCTGGAACAACTATGAGAGCTGGCACGTAAAAAATTTCCGGAAATTTTACGAGAATTTTTTAGAGAAATTTCCGGAAATTTTCCCGGCTAAAAATAAAAATTTCCGTAATTTTACCAAACCTTTGTTTACCGACAATCAAGTTTTTTACAATCTATTTTTTTGGTGTTAAATGAGCGAAATAGTGTTAGATTGCAATCAGGATACGTGTCGGTTGATCGGTTGATCCCGATAAAAAAATTTCGAACCCTACTTTGGGCATTTTGGATTTTTTGTCAAATTAAAAATAATTAAAATGGGATTTTTATATTTTTACTTTCTTTGTTGAACCCTAACCTAACCTAACGCCCCCTAGGGTTGTTAAACAAAAATCAAAATTAAAAAAAAGTGATTAAAAAAACAAAAATGCCGATTTAAAAAAAAAAAATTCGAAAATTTTTTCTCTAATATGCTCTGAAAACCTCAATTTTGGCACAATTTTTCGAAAGTTCAACAAAAATTTTCTTTGATATTACCTCGTAAAACCTTTAGCAGTCGATTTTGGACCGTTTTACCGACTGATTTCAGGCTTATACAACATCTGCGATGAAGTTTTTGAGCGTCCCAAAGGTTGGCTTACCATTTCCGATGCAGATAAGCTGACGATTCGCCTCGCAATCTAAATTTGAGCGTCCAAGCTGCTCCGTTTGCAATCGTTACGTTGTCTGGTTGCCGTTTCGTGTCCTGCCGTCGCGACACATCATCAGATTTGATCGAATTTCAAGCCGGTATGTGTATTTTCACTTGGGCTGGGTACAATAAGTGACGTTTTGGGGGTCAAAACACTAGAAGAGGCATGGTAACGGTTTGGAAAAGGGGTAATTGAGGTCACCAAAACAAAATCTCCAAAGTTCCGCCATACGGGAGTCATTCCGGAGGCGCTTGCATATCATATGTGGTTCTTCGAACTCCCTGATTGATTTAGCACAACTTTGATTTTTGAATTTTTTTTTTAATTTTTTCTTTAAAAAAAAACAAAAATGACGATTTTTGTTTTTTTTAACAACCCTAACGCCCCCCCAACTATCTTGACCCCTGTTTCAGATGAAAGTACAATTTTGATGGCTAAAATTTGTTTTTTTTTCCATCATACTTACAAAATTGATAAAAAAATACCGATTAAAAAAGTTTGAAAAAGTTGAACCCATGCTGGCTGACTGTTTTTCTAAGTAATAATCTCAAAGAAAGTTTTGTTGAACTTTCCAGAGCACAAGCAAAAGGTTTTCAGAGCATATTAGACATTAGCTTTGTGAGTGAGGAAATTTTTTTCGAATTTTTTTTAAACCGGAATTTTTATTCGGTTTTTTAAATTTGTTTTTGTTAAACTAACAACAAACAACAATCCTGAAACTTCAAGCAAATACTGATCCAAATAAAAACAGAAAATCGAAAGGCGACCGATTTGAGGAGACTTCGTTCAGTCCAGAGTCGAATCAAAAAGAATCGATCAATCAGCCGTTGGTTGGTGAATTCCCGTCTTGAAAAACAAGTGGTTTTTGTTGCCATCATGGGCGTCTGTTCGTGCACATCGCGGACCATACTTGGAGCGCTGGGCATTTTTTTCTTTGTGAGTTTTTCTGTTAATTACCTTGTTTGGTTTTCAAGTTCGTCGTTGCTGCATTTTTGTTTTCTCTTCAACGAATCAAGCAAGCACTCACACTCGCACACTGACCTTCAAAGTCAAATTACTCAGCACATCGTTGACGTAATGCATCATTATTAAAACAGGTGCATGTGCAGTGGCGGTGGCCCCTGCCCTTTAACACAGGAAAGAAAAAAATGCAAAAACAAAATTGAACATTTTCACCTTATCAAAAAGGCTTGGCTTAGGATTAGGTTTAGGATTAGGAACCTACAACGACTCATTGCAAGCAACCTCTGATCAGAAATCAAAAAAATCACTTTTAAGTATGTATACAAATCCATAGTTGAATACAGCTCAAGTGCAACAGGTCAGGTTCAGTTCAATAAACGTTCGCTTTCTCACTTTACTTACGGAAAAGTTAAGTCTGAATTTTGAGAACCAACTAGCTATCGGATTATGGAAAATATCAATTTTGGAAACCAAAGCCAATCGCAAATAATAAATGATAGATACACTGCAAATCTAGCTTAAGAATCGCTGCAAAGCACATATTTTTCAAATAACTCCGGTTTCGCGACAATGTGATGAGCGTTAAACGGGCTTTACTATAAAGCTGTGCGTGGCTTTCGAGATTTGAGTACTGGTAATTTGCAACATGGCGGCTGCACATCACATCACTTTCGCAATGTTGACGATTTTTGCATTGCTTTCGCAATCTTCGTGGTGATTCAGTCAGTTTCACCGGACGTTGTGGCTAAAATCATCGTGTGCAGAGTGTATTTGTTGCTGCTTCACAGCTGGCGGCGGTGTTCCTGTGGTTGGTGTCGGGCGTGGTGATCGGCACGTACCAGCACTTCGACACGTTCCCGCACGCGCGCTACACGCTCTGGCCCGCCGTGATCATCGTCATCATCGGCGTCGTCTTCTTCCTCGCCTCGTTGCTCGCCTGTTGCGGCTCGTGCAACGTCAATCGCTGCGTGCTCTGTTTGGTACGCGTGGTTTTTTTGCTCGTGTTTTCGTTGTTGTTGTTTTTTATTGATTTGAGACGGAGTTTGGATAAAATACGCGGTTTAGTCGCCAACCCAACCTGAACGCTGGTTGGTTGGCTAATAATGAAACCAGGCCCGCCTTCTCTACTACAGTCCCAACCACTCGGAGTTGCAGGATTCCAGCCAGTATCTACCCTAAGTAACTTCAATTCTACCCTTCTGTCTAACCAACAAGTTCTAACCAGTGGAAAGAATTTCGTGGAAGAATCAAAAGAGGCGCTGTACGCACGGGCCAACAATCAGATGCAGAGACACGAGTGGTGTGGCCCTCCTATACCGAACGAACCACTTGAATTTCACGCATTGAGCGTACACACTGACACGAGTTCATATTGTGGAACCACCCTTGGAGGCCCACTCTTCAGGTGGACCGCATTCCTGGTATTCACGGCACCTGACCCTAGAGTAGACACTCGAAGGGTGTGCCTCACGCCAGATGCAGCGCGGCTTTGGCCGCCAGCTGACAGCGGCGTCGCCTCACTGACACTGGTCACAGAGTGAGGACTTCTGGTATTTGCATTCCTGGGCTTCTGACTTTCCAGACGTCTCAACGTGGGCTTCTTGTTAGCATGAATCACAGAACTTGTTACTGGTTTCGCAGTGTTAGCGTCACACATGCGTTATGGCCTCTCACCACTTTCCTTCAACTCCTGGTATTACTGAAATAATAAAATAGAAACGATAAAATAAAAGACTGTTGCAGGTAACTTACGGTTTACAGATTTAAGCGAGGCCGGCACAGTTCAAACCTGTCGCTATTGGCGCAGGCGGATGAGTTGTCGCCCAGGTCGCCCAGGCGCCCCTACGTCAGGCGCAGTCCTGGACGGATCGCGCAGTCGCCTTTGATGTGGGGTGACCACACGGTACCCTTGCTCCTAGCCACAAACGACGAGTCCAATCGGTGTTGGTTGCTTCGTTTTATTTGTGATGTCGGATGCAGGAATACAAAGAATCAATTGCAAGAAACACAGTTAAATGCACGAAATGATTGTGAACCAATGGCAATAAAAGAGTTTAACTATTACAAAAGAGTAGGTGAGACATAAATAATAGAATAGTTTAGCATCTCGTGTTGAGGAAAGAAGTAGGCGCCAGGTGTGGACCTGACAACTTTCCCCCCCTGAGATGTGGTCTCTTCCACGAGACCCAAAAATGGTGGAAGAAAAAAAACTTGGTTTAACAATACTGGTAAATAAAAATTACTATTATTGGTTACAAAAAGTATTGTTTTGTATGGCATCACGACAATCACGGCAAAGAAAAACGAAAACTAGTAGAAAAACTGGTAAAAAGAAACACAGAGAAAAACCTAGGGCCACAGGCCAACAAACAATGACCTGTGGGTGAGGCCCTCTCAGGTGTTCTATGCATGGTAGAAAAAAACTGTGTGATCACAAATAAAACTTTTAAAATGTTATATCACTTTTCAATGAATTTTTCTGCGGAAAATTTCAAAAATTATCGCTTTTAAAAACGATCACCTAAAAGAATCACGCAAAACTGGTAGAAAAACTGTTGGAGTCTTGTGATTGATTAGTGTGAAGAACAAACAACAAAACAAACAAAACACAAGATAACAAACAAAACGCACAACAACAACAAACACAGCAACAGAACACAGTTGCCGTAAAAATACAAAAAAAACTACAAAAAAAACTATCACTCCTACGCTTGGCGGTCGATTGGTGGGAGCCGTGCTTCACCACCAATCGGCCTCGATGCCGTGATTGGTGAAACAGCACTGAGGGCAACAGCAACAAAATAAAAATGCATGGTACGACCCTTCAACTGTTTGTGTCAATGGAAATTGGCAACGGCACAGAAACACCAGCACAAAGATGGAAAAAGGACGAAAACTAACAGTTTTTGTTGTTGATCACCAGATGGATCGGTCTTCGCCTCTACCATCGTGCCGGCGCCCGTGCCATTGTTCGTGGCGCTTGTGCGATCGCGGTCGACGGCCAATGTTTTTCATCATGTCCAGTAGTCGGCCTCGGTCGATGCGATCTTCCAGACATCTGCGACGGCCAATGTTTGTCGTTGGTCGTCGCTCCAATTTCATCGAATCACGTCCCATCGATTCAATTATTATTCAATAATACTGGGGTTGATCGTCGCCGTCTTCGACATTCACTTTCGGCGTGTTTACGGCGGCCTCGAGCGTTTGCGTGCCTTGCCAGGCGGCTTGCCCAGCGGTGGCGGTGGCGGCGCTCGGTTCGGGTCGTACTCGTACTGCTGTGCGCGCGGTCGGCGGACGGCTGCTGGCGCGGCCTAGAAGCCAAGCTGTCCAGGCAGAGTGGTGCGCGGCTGTCGCGGTGACGGCGTAGCAGCGGGCCCCAACCGTTGCTGTTGCTGCGGCGGCGCTGGCGGTTGTCTGTCGGTCGTCGGCATCTGCGGCGTCCCGAGGTCGACAATCGCTGCGCCAGATCCTGGAGTTTGGTCGCAAGCGCTTGGCCGCTTTGGGCTGTTCCTTGGCCGTACGCTAGCGTTGTGGTTGTGGGTGCTCTTGGCACTGCTGTGGTTTGTTGTGGTGCTATCGGCATCTTGCTGAAGCGATCAGCGGACACACATCCGAGTCGTGACCAACCTGGCCACAGACTTTGCACTGTGCATTTTTCTCCGCGCATGCAGCTTGATCTTTTGCTGCTTCTGTCGCGCGCGAAGCCTGGGATTCAGTATTGATGTCCATGTTTCTAGCGGTCAGATCCTCAGTCTGTCCAGCTGTCTAGGCTTGGGTTTTGTCTTTATCAGACACTTCTTCCATGGTTACATCAGCCGACTTATCGTCTGGCTTCTCACTTTCCAGGTTTTCCTCCGTCGACTGTAGGCCAGTCGACTTGGTTTCCGTCGCAGTTTTGCTTGCGACACTGGCACTTGAACTGCTCGACTGTTGGGGACCAACACCAAGCATGCAACAAGCGTGCAAATATCCGTAAAAAGTGAAAGAATGAAAATCCTTCCACTCCTCCATCTTTGTGAATGTTAGACATTCATCCATAGACATTCATCCAACAATGGATCGTCAAGGCGGAATTGCCCGTCCAAGTATGGTTGTTGCCTGAGACCGTAGTTTGGTCTTGGCACGATCATGCAGTTTATTGCAAGATATGGTATGTTGTTTAAAATGGTTTTGTGGCTTCACTGTGTGAAGTGTAGGCATGGTCGTAATTTTCTGGCTGATTGTGTTGGCTAGCTAGTGAAAACTAGCTGGCCCATAAAGCAAGCTTATTGCTGCTCCATTTACCAGAATTTAATTGAGACTTGACTAAACTGTCAAATCTCCCATTCACATGATTTTGTTTCGAAAGAAACACAAGAACGGTAGTTTTTCTGATCGTTGCAGTTGAAGTTTCTTCAACTGCATCGATTCAGAACAATTTTCTATGAATTTTGAGCACAGTTTCTGTGTGTATGAGACACATTTTCCATGATTTCTCTGCTGAGTTTCAGAATTGAAACTTCAAACAGAGTTTTTACTGGTATTTTTAATCCTGGATTTGTTTAAGAGCTGTAGCCAATCTGACTACGCTCCACCAACATCCTACACCCTATATATAATATTTATTCAATCCATCCATTTACCATTTTAACATTCACTTTCCAACTTAATTACTTTCATTTACCACTCTTTACTTATTACTAAAATTATAAACTATTTTTTACTCTACAAATCTTCATTTAATTACTTAATTTTTACACAAATTTTTTCACATTTAACTATTTCAATCATATTAAAAATTTCTTCTCCCCCCTTATATTAAATTTCTCATCTACATTTACCATAATATTTTTTTTTTTACTATTTTTTTTACTCAACACCAAACACCAATAATTTTCTAATTTCCTTCATACTTCTCAACTTTTCCTCTAAAACATTCCCCTTCACAACATACCACCTTATTTGTTTATTGTTTTTGTCTCCTGTGACTTCGAGGATGGTTGCGCTTCAACTAACTTGCTTTAGCAACGGCGTCGTTGAATCTGTTGGGTTTGCAAACAGACATAAAGCAAGGATGCTTGGCTTGAGTTTTTGCAGGAAGTGAGACAAGAAAAGTTCATCCAAATTTTCTTTCCGCCAAGTTTGGGATAAGCGCAACTTGCACAAGCTTTTTTAAATCAAGAAAGAAATCGGTTACGGACTCGTTTTCCTGTGTGTTCGATTGGCTAATATCGTTTGACTAAAACGATTATGTAGTGCTGGATAGAATTTTTTTTTCTCGCAAATTTTTAACAAGATCAGCATATGTGGTTTTTGAGCAGGTGTTAATTCTTTGTAAGCGTCTAAAAGCATTTTTCGCGTAGATATACTGGTAATGTGCGCAATTTCTTGGGTTCATCAAATTGCAAAGCATCGCACGCAATTTCGAATATGGAAATAAATTCATCAAAATCTTTGCGATCTACCTGTGAAGAATCTGCGTTAGACAAGGAACTGAATCAGAGATCATGCAAGTCGTCTTGAAAGAATAAATTCAATATTAGAGAAACAATGAAACATACGTTTGAAGTTAACTTTATTTCAGCATGTCATACACTGAATCAAATTGTGCAATTGTCACATAATTCTTAGCTCGGAAACCCTACTCTTGCATCACGTGTGTTCCTGGACCGACAGAATATTTTTGCAAAAAGAAAGCATTCCGTTAATGATGTTTATCCTTGCATGATCGTGAAATCTGACAATTTCAAATTTTTACCGATGAAAAAAAAATGTACGGCAGATATCCCAGTAGAAATCACGTTACATGACAAAATCTATCAAGGTTACATGGACCCTATTACAAACATTGTGCATAAACAGTCGGCAGCTGAAAAATGTTCTTTTGCGAATGAGATTCCATTTACTTTTGGAACAAAACATTTTGCTGCTTAAGGCACTAATGGCTCATATCTAGAAATTAAACCACAATCGTTCCCAGTCACCATTTCACATTTTACTCGGATACCAGACCCT
>JASANC010001317.1:0-75157 GCA_030248135.1 Theristus sp. LFF4_11 | reverse complement strand
TTTCAAGTCTCTGATATGGTACACGGATACAAGTACATAAGAGTCATATTTTTGCGCCGTTTATTCTTTATTTCGGTTGCACATGGCAACCCTCGTACATTGTAGACAAATGAAACTTTCACATTTGCTTTATTTCTAGCAATTAGCGACCACTAAAACCACTAAAATAACGATCGGACTTTTCAGATCGCTGACACTCGTTTGACCAAAGTGTATCGCAGAGTCGTTGGGGAACGCAAGGTCTCCTTCTGCGGCAAAGGCAATGACTCACCACACCAGTTTATCCTGTCACAAGAGTTTGGTAAAAAGGGTGAAAATCAACAGAAGACAACGCGCACTAATTGTTGCTGTGTGCACAGCGGTGCGTACGTTAACAACAACGATAAAGCTACATGCAGTAATGTTTTGCAATCTCTAATGTTTCTGTTTTTGCACAGAATTTACAGAATTTCGCACATGATTTTTAGACTAAACTGAAGAGGACAATTGAAAAATAACTTCAACGTTTTTACACTTGGCTGCAAAGCAGCTTTTAAACAAACGCGGCGCAAAAATATAACTCTTATGCACTTGTATCCGTATGTACCACATCGAAAGAACCGAAAGGAGTGTTCGAGCCAAGTCTTTCACTGCTTACACAAGGCCATATTTCCTCCTTTTATATGCGTCTCCCGCATTTTTAGATAATGTTCGTTTTAGCCTGTCATTCTTTTCGCAGAATTAGCAGATTGCTGAAAATATTTCAAAAAAGTTTGAATATTAGTGTGAAGGACGAATAATAAACCGTCGCATTTGATTGGAATTAAACACCCCATTTATGGCTAAATATGTGTGGTGTGCCTTAATTTTACCAAAAAATAAAAAAAAAGGCAGTTGTGACGCAGCCGTGGAGAATGGTATTCTGAAAAAGCCGATTTAGACCTAGTTTTCGATTCTAAACTTTCACATTTGCTTTATTTCTAGCATTTAGCGACCACTAAAACCACTAAAATAACTATCAGACCTTAGATCGCTGGCACTGGTTTGCACAAAGTGTATCGCAGAGGCATTGGGGAACGCAAGGTCTCCTTCTGTGGCAAAGGCAATGACTCACCGGTTTATCCTGTCACAAGAGTTTGGTAAAAAGGGTGAAAATCAACGGAAGACAACACTTTTTGCAGTGGCGCTGCTGTGTGCACAGCGGTGCGTACGTTAGCAACAACGATAAAGCTACATGCAGCAATGTTTTGCGATCTCTGACGTTTCTGTTTTTGCACAGAATTTACAGAATTTCGCACATGATTTTAGACTAAACTGAAGAGGACAATTGAAAAATAACTTCGAAGTTTTTACGCTTTCAGCAAGCTTTTAAACAACAAACGCGGCGCAAAAATATAACTCTTATGTACTTGTATCCGTGTGTACCACATCAGAGATTTGAAAAGCGTTGTCGAGCCAAGTCTTTCACTGCTTACACAAGGCCATATTCCTCCTTTTATATGCGTCTCCCGCATTTTTAGATATAGTTATTTTAGTGGTTTTAGTGGTCGCTAAATGCTAGAAAAAAAGCAAATGTGAAAGTTTTATTTGTCTACAATGTACGAGGGTTGCCATGTGTAACCGAAATAAAGAATAAACGGCGCAAAATATAACTCTTATGTACTTGTATCCGTGTGTACCACATCAGAGACTTGAAAAGCGTTGTCGAGCCAAGTCTTTCATTGCTTACACAAGGCCATATTCCTCCTTTTATATGCGTCTCCAGCATTTTTAGATAATATAATTATCGCTTTAAAAGTTTCCTTTACGCGAATGCTCAATTTTACATTTTCAGGTTGTAAAAATGCTCGGCGCAGTCGTTTTGATCTTCATGATCTGTTGGTTGCCGTACCACTTGTATTTCATTGGTTTGAATCGCTACGTTGGCTACGAGTACATTTGGTTGTATTGGTTGGCCATGTCGACAACTGTTTGGCCCCCAATCATCTACTGCAACATGAATACGCGGTCGGATTAGTTGCTCTTGTTTTAATACGTTTGAGTTTCTTTTGCAGAGTTTGGGGTTTTCAATTTTCGGAGTTTCGATTTTTTTTTAAATGATGCCATTGTGCGGTATGAGACAACAAGCAAAGAACATGCGCATTGCGCCATCTAATTGTTAGTCTTTTGCTTTCGTTCAGTTTCAAGCTCGGCTTCAAGTACGCGTTCCGGTGGCTGTCCTGCATCGAGTTCGACCGAGCGAGCTATCTTACGAGCGATCTATTCCGGACCACCACGACCACGATCGTTCGTCATCATCGCCAATCGCCCATTCACGAACTCATCATCAGCAACGACAATCAAAAGACCGAGCAGAATAAACACAACAGATTGACACACTACAGCGAAAAACTGGTGAAAACAACAGGCGAAACGACAAAAGAGAACGCCGAAATGTTGAGCAATAATAATAACAATACAAGTAACAACAACAACGATTTCGATCAACATGATCTTGGAAGTGGTCGAAGTTCGTATCGATCGGCGATCTTTAAAAAAACGTTGAACTGCTGAGCCAGCCATATTCTTTTTGTCTTGTTGATTAAATAAGCGAACGTGCACTTTTCTGAAAGGCAACAAAGTATCACATCTCTGTATTTGGCCAAATCATTTTTCATAGTTTTGTGCACATTTTCTCCATCGTCCTTTGTCCACTGTCATTGTCAAATAACGGTTGACTTTGGTGTCTCTCCGCACTGGTCCAGTTCGACTACCCGGCCAGAATCTTTGCTTGGTATCACGGTAAAGAAAGGCTCCAAACTGGAGTCCAACTTGCGATAACACGTTGCCATCTAAAAAAACTTCCCAGGAGCTTCCTTAGAAGCGCTGAGAGTTTAGTTTACAACAGATTTTAGTTTTTAGAACCACAATGTATAGGTATATCTGGAATCAAAATATGGCCTTTTTGTGTTGCAAATAATGTGCAGAAGTCCACGACGGAAAAATTTCTCTTTATCGCATTCAAATTTGCAGTTTTATAGCTGATTCAAAAACAAATTAAAAACAAGCCGAAGAGACCCATTACCAAACAAACACCGAAAACACCATTCCGCCATTCCACCGCAACATCGAGACAGGTCGTAATTCAAACCTATCCATCAACAATGATTGTACCGGCAGAAGAACGCAGCACGAAACAATGAACAATCCAGCGACACTTTTGTGACAAGCCAATAATACGGTAACTATAAACCGGAACAGGTGAAATCCCGAAACTCGAAAACTGCCCTGATCACATGCTCATCAATTTCTGCTGATCAATGTAAATGGTGCGTGCCGCGCCACCGTTGGTTGCAGTGCTGCTGCGAACGCTGACCACGTAGACGGGCAAGGCCGCCAGTGCCAGCAGAACACCGGCCATATTCACCAACGTCGGATTCGGATCGTAAATGAAGAACAGACCGAAGACGTCGCCGACGAGCGGGTGGAACATCGCCTTGACGTTGCCTGCCACGGTCAAGTGCAGCGTGCGATCGGTCAGCATGCACTGGAACATGGCCAGGTTGGCCGAGAGCGGCGTCACGCAGCAGCCGAGCACTGACGTCCAGAACAGCGTGTTCGATCCGTACCAGCTGTTCGTGACGTACCTGTGCGGCACGTTCAAGCGTATTGTTTTTCCGTCATTTTGTCGTTACCCAGAAACAGTGACAAAAACGAAGCAACACTGAAGACAACACACGCCTCAAATAGCGACACGTGACTTTGTCGGGGGTCATGAGACTGTCCAACCGTGCAATCGCAATACAGAACCAGCTCACGTGCAGCCACTTTTTAATTTCGCAAGATACAAACAATCAGCGGGCAAGGCAGGAGGCACACCTTGGATGCCGGTTCGGCTGTTGGTCGGTTGACAACATTTGCAGACTACTGTACTAGGCGGGCCTAGTGCTCGATGGTGGGCAGAAGTATCTTTGTTTTGTTTCAACACAAGTGTTAGTTGTTTTATGAGCTCCGTTTTCCGAGTGCCTTACATGTAAGCATCAACAATCTCGTCCTGCATGAAGTCGGCCACCGCGAAGAACATGATGCCATGGACGCAGTGAATGTACAACGCTTCGTAGATGCCAATCTGCATTCGGAGTATAGCGCGCTCCAGCATGAACAGGTAGGCCAACTGGAAGCCTATGTCCACAGGAGTATACAGCCACGACCATACGTCGAACAGCGTTTCGTAGTTGCCTGAATTTATGAAAAAAAATTGGAACTTATGGGTGCTTTCTACAATTTCCAAACATTGGTCATTTTTCTGAGAAGAATCAACAGAAAAAAGTTGCTCAATAGATGGGTGCGCCATGGAAAGCAACGCCACTTCACGTCACGTCACGTCACGTCACGTCGTAAACATAGCCTGCCGTTTTAGAAGACGCCTAAGCGGTGAATTAGCAGCTCTTTTTCCCCCAGGACTTATGTGACAAAGGGTGCGCGGTCTTCAGGCACGGACTGTATTTCAAGGAAAAACAAAGATGCCATTTTGCCGAGCCAGACATGCGAAGACTGGTCTCTTTGCAATTGAAAATTGTTGCCTCCCACAATACGTTTGGCAACCGAGAATGCATCATTGCCACAGTTCGACGGTCGAACAGTGCAATTAAAACAGTTCGCATCTGTGGCACCATTTCGGATGGCAACTGGTCTTTTGAGAAGTACCGCAAAGTCTTGCACATAAGGTTCTTCCCACTTATAAGACCCCCATCCAAAAGTGGGCGGGCGGAGTGTCACACGGCGGGAAGCCAAAAAATTCAAAATTTTGACTTGGTCGAAATCCCATCCCGTTTATAAGGCCCGGACTCTCTAATCTTCGCTTTATAAGACCTCCTCCCACTTATAAGGTAATCACACAAAATTCCACTTTTTTCATAAACTTTTGATTTCAAATTTAAGGAGACCTTGTATGCAAGACTTTGCGGTATGCCTGTGTTACCAGCGATCATCGCTCCGACGCAGATCGTGGTGAATGCCGCCAGCGCGTGCCTGTTCAGGATGCGCGTGATCGGCAGCCGCTTCACCGAGTACGCGTAGATGGCCAGATACCAGAACGGCAGTGTCCGCTTCAGCATCTCGTATTGCGGCAAATTCAGCCCGCCGACCGCCCACAGCGAGAAGTAGACGTGAACGAAGTAGAAGAACGACGGGTAGAGGAGATCTTTGGCGCGCTCAAAGTCGTATCGCGGCACGTGCAGCAAACCGAGGGTACTAGTAGATAACTGAGGTTATTGAAGTTTTTCCTGGAAATTTTTCCGGCTGAAAATAATTTCCGTATTTTTACCAAACCCTTTTCAACTGAAAATCACATTTTTAACAACCAATTTTTGGTGTTTATTGAGCGGAATAAGTATTGGACTAGCAAATAACGTGGCGAGAGTAATTGGCTCAAAGGACGCTCCGACGACACCACCCGGCTTCTTCAGGTTTCTGAAAACCGTGAGGAAGCTCTAAATATGACCTATTTTTGCGAACGTGACCGACTGAAATGACGTCATGTGCCGCAAACCATACACAGCTTGTCGTTCACAGCAAAACGAGACTTTACGTCTAGCCGATTTATTCCCTTAAACAAATGGTGAATGTCGACTCAGTCAAGCCAAACTGCATGAAATTTTGGTGCCTGTGCATAAGAAACGGACGCTTTTTAAGCAAGTGACGTCATATCAGTGCCGTCACGTTTGAGTAAATCAACAATACAAAAAAGTTTCGGGCCTTCAAAAAGGAATAAAATGAAAAATTACGAAAATATTCGCAACGCCACCACACCGATCGCGTTCTGACAGAGCAGCAACAAAACTGGATAATCAAAGTAGAACTTCGATATGACAATCTGCAAGAAAACACAAACGTTCATTGTTGATCTAACTCCCTTCGGGGTATCCTGTGGGCCGGGATTGTAGTGGGAGAAAAGGGGGAAATGGGGGGGGCGTACGAGACTACCCCCTCCCGCACAAAAATTTCAAGGTGTCGTGCTTTCATTCTGAAAAAATTGGGCAGCTACAAATCTATTCAGAAAGTTTTGGTCAGCAATCAAACGGGAAAACCTTTCAAACGTTCAAATATTCAAACTGAAACATTTTTTCACCAAATTGCTTTATTTAAAAACAATTATACGTTTTGTGCGCATTTTCTGAGTAACACAATTTTTGGTGTTTTTTCAAAAATAATTGCTTAATCGAAAAAATAACCAAAACAACAAACTTTGTTCAACAACACCGCAAGCAAACTGTTTACCGCGTACGCCAACACGCAGTAGGGTCGTCGTTTCAGCTCGATTTGCTCCAACAACAGCAGTCCGTTAGTCATATTTTCATCAAAATTGTTGTTCTGTCACAAACTTGAATTTGCTGAAAATAGGTATACGATTTCATAGCGAGAGTAAACCTTAGGCCTTCGTCAAGCTTGAAAAAATATGCCGAACAGAGAAAATTCAGACCATTCAACAAATTTTGTCGCCCCTTCTTAAATGTTGACCCGTTTTTAAAACAGTTCGTCTGGTTTGTTTTTGTCTGTGAACAATGTGCGCGTTTCAACGCTTAAGTGTCCTTCAAGCTTGTAAAATAGTAAAGTTCATAAAGTCCGTCTGTTTACTTGCACAACACCAAATAACCTTACGCACAGTTACACCTACTTCATGCAAAGGATGTTTGAACTCACAAGACTGAAACCAGCAATTAGTGCGTTATACAGTTTTTTGTCACAGGGACACGCGCAATTTCAAGTAATTTCATTGAAAAAGTGTATTGTGAGGGTAAAAAAGAGAGCTGCAGTTGAAAAATTGTTTACTGTAATTATTGTACGGACGGACAAATGAATGTGCGTTGGCAACAACTGTCACGATAAGAGAAGGAGACTGAAAAATGGAAAGAAGACCAATCCAGAGGGAACGTCGTCGTGGCGTTTATTGTGGTTACAGCCACAGAAAAACTAGAATAAACTGCATGAAGAAAAAGATTTAACAGCAAGTCATTAACTTATGAGTATGACCTATTTTTTCAAACGTGTCCCACTGAAATGACGTCATGTGCCGCAAAACACGCGCTCGTCGTTTACATCAAACCAGAATTTCCGTTTAGCCGATTTCTTCCCGTAAACAAATGGTGAATGTCGAATCAGTCACACCAAACTGACGTTTTAGTGCCTGTACTTTGACAAACGGGCGTTTTTAATTCCACTTTAGTTTTTAAAAGTCGTTACACAAAATTCCACTTTTTTCATAAAAAATTTTGATTTTCAAATTTTTATATGCAAGATTTTATGGTAATTTTACAATCACAGCGTGTGTAATTTCAGTTAGTGAAAGGGAACTCATTCGACATCTTCCCTGACGCCACAGGTTTTGTTGAGTTCAGTGAAACAAAGAAAACTGACACCACCGCCCATTTGGTCGTCCACATCAGTCACAGTCACGGTAACCACGATTACTGTCAAAAATCCGTTTGCCACTGCCACTTTCAATCGCCAGTTGTCGCTGTTGTTCATCTCTGCCAACCAAACGACAGTAAACAGGCAACGCCAGAAAGGCGACGCCCATGCCAACGAAAATCATCAGCCGTTCAGTGGTGTCGAAATCGAAATGCACGCCGAAAACGAGCCCGATCACCGGGTGCAACGTGCCCTTGACACAGTCGGCCACCAGCATCTGCGACGACTGGTCGGTTGCCACGCATTGAAACGTGAAATAGTTGACTAGTAGCAACAGAAGCACACTCGCGAACAACACCCAGGTTACCGTCCACGTTGGAATCGCAGTCCAGACGTGCCCGATGTAGCTAAAAATCACGGTCTTTTCAGAAAAACAGCCCGAAAGCTAAAAAGACATAGTAGCTCAGCTTTTCTCCATTCATGACACGCTGATTGGTTGTGCTTTCAGGAAAAACTTGGCCATTCTGAATCGAATACGACATCCTCCGCTCCACTCACATGGACGCCTCTTGAAGGTCGCCGCTGACCAAGCCGGCCGCCGCAAACAAACACACTCCGTAAAATGAATGTCTGTGGACGAAGTTGATCATGCCCACTGACGCTGTAGCAGGAACATCATCATGTCGATGTCTACTGTCATTGATTATTGCCCAGTTGATCGAGAGCAGAAACGCGCAGCGAAAGAAAACATCGATCGGAGTGAACAACCAGGACCTTCGGTCGAAGAGGGTCGTGTCGCATCGCTGGACACCGCACGTCGGGTAGTCTCCTGGTTGTAGTCATTGATGGCATTGAAAATCATTGTGAATGTCGAGAAATTAAGCAATGCATGCCGGTGTCATGCCACATTTTGACCGGGAGGTTCAGTTCATTTTTGGCAAAATATGGCATTTTGCAACTGCCATAGAATGACCTATATCACCAATATCGAGCCAAAAAAACACCAATATTTTGAAAAAACCGTGTCGCAGAGTTGTTTTCAAGTTTTTGTTGGATTGGATGAACGTGATTATCATCAATAAAGGAGAGTGCTGTTTCCGGAAGCATCCTCCAGCTGTACTTCTTTGAACTATTTCTGGATACCCCAGCGACCTTCTGACAAAAAAACAGCTCTGCCGCTTACGAAAAACAAGGGCGAGTGAAATGTGCATCTGCACTACTACCTTGTATTTCCTTGGGAAAACTCCGCTAAACTAGTCACGACATATGGTGATCACAAATGCGTGAAACACGCTTGAAACTGGTGGAGGGCACAGACATCCCAAAACCAAACGATTTGGGGGCAACCAACCAATCATCCCAGGGGACACAGCGCGAACCAAACATAACATGAAGAAAAAAGAATAATTTTGCTTGAAAACTTTGTTCGCGTTGTTAATTTCACTTTCGACGCACACCAATGTGAGCGAGACACACGGAAGTACCGTGGGGTCAGGCAAAACAGCTGACCGCTTTCCGCTCACCCACACGATTCCGCATTTCCCACAGACAGAGAACCAAAAGATCGGCATACGTGAAAGCAGAAAAAAATAATGCAGCGTTGACGCACCGCTGAGCATGGTGGCGCCGACGACGCCCGCGATCGCAGCGAGCGTGTCGAGCGCGTGCAGGCAGCCGAGTCTCGTGCGTCGAACGAGCCACGCGTCCAGCCAGACGAACAGCAACGCGCTCGTTCGTGTCAGCGTCTCGTACTGCGGCATGCGCACGAGGCCTCCGATCGGCAGCAGCGCACAGCAGCCGTGGGCGTGCAGCAACGTCGACGCGAGCAGCAGGCGTTTGCGTGTGGTGCGCTCGTGGTCGCAATGCGCGAGGCGCGCGGTGCCGATCAGACCGACGGCGCTGCACCAACACAGCACATTGGCCGGTTTTTGCTCTTTATCATCATTGTTCAGATGGTATTTTATTTGATAAACAAAGAGCAATAACGAGACGACTTTCAACCTCAACAACTGCAGCAACAGCTGGGCGGTCAAGTTCTGCGCGAACAACAGAGCAACCGGGTAGTCGAAATGGAATTTCGCCAAAATCACCTGAAACGGAAGAGCAGTTGGAGTTTTGAGAATTGACTTTTTGCCTCGTTTCTTGTATTGGCCTTTACTGGTGACTCGTCAAGGTAATCGGCGCTGGTTCGCAGGATCACGAACTGTATTGACTAACGTTGACTCGGTCATTGTGGTGTGCTGATCCAGTCAGTGTTTGGCCTACTCAAAAATTTCTGGGAAAATCTTTCACCCGCGCGGATTGTCTTGTGCTCTCTGTTTCACAACCCGGAGTTTTTTGCAACCGTCAATCGAAAACACGAGCTTTCGGTTTTGGTGTTCCCGAGGTGAAAGCGATCTTTTAGAGGCTGTCTCTCTCTCCTGGCGAGAGTAATTTGGCTCCACGGTGAGACAATCACCCGCCGATATAGCTCCTTTCAGCACCAGACCACCGTCGTTTTGAATGACACTATTGGAGTGCTGAAACCCTTCAGGGGTACAAAGACAAATTCAAAGAATCTTTTTTTGGATTCCAACTGCTCAATTCGATTATTGACCTTGTTCAGAAGGACGCTCAGCAGGCTCGACAGCGCGTAGCCGACGACGAACGCGCGTTTCGGCTGCACCGACCGACCGATGTCCAGAATTTTGCCGGCGAATGTGGCACAAAGATGCAGCACCACACGCGCCAAGATTGCCAACGACATCAGAATGACGACTGCTTGGGAAAAAAGTATTCGTTTGCGACTGTGCGCTGTTTTTATAATCGTTAGACCAGTTTCATTCGGCAGAAAGTTGAATTGAAAAAAAAACATCAGCTGCGCATCGATTTCTACCATTCGGAGAAACATTTTGCGCCGTCTGGCCGCACCACAGTTGCCGGCTGGGTTCAAATTTGTTTCTTAAATTTTGTTTGGAAATCTGAAATGCCACGAAATGATCCTTCCCTTGACCCTTACCAGTGGTGCAGTCGGTAGAGTCCATCTCAACCTGTGTGCATCGCAAGCATTCACGGCCTTGTAAGTGTGGTTTGAACGGTTTGCTTATCTGTGTATCAGCTTCCTTAAAACTTTTGACAAGTATGAATGAATGCAGTTTTCTTTTTTACAGCAGTTTTTTGCATCAGCTTTCTTTTTTTTTTGAATCAACACGTGCGATAATTGCATTCAATACAAAACTGTCAGTTCAGTGTAATTTCGTATGCTTACTAGTCGTCCAAAGCCAATTTCGCACAACAAACGTCGACTTTTTTTATTCAATAGTTTTCTGAATATGTAGAATAAAAAATGAGCGAAACGCGGCCGATAGTCTTTTTTTGTAATGACGTGATTATCAGTGTTGGCATGGAAGAGGGAGAAACAGTAAAACTCGCTGCTACCCTTGCGCAAAATGCCCACAAAATCAATTACAGAACCAAAGAACATAATCTTGCGAAGCGATTTTTTCAAAAAATTGTCAGAAAAACAACAAATAATACAACAAGACAACAATTTAAACAAGAACCATGGTGTAGTAAAGAAAACATTGGAGAAATTCAAACAGTTAGGTGAGATTTCCCGATAAAACGAAACAAAAAAAGAACCAAAACATCGATAAATATGATTGTGCTAAAAATGCAAAGAAAAATCAGCACACAAAGACAAAAAATTTAACGAATGATAAAAACATAGTGAATACATACAACAATGCAATGTAACATGATAGAACCGTCATAAAACAAACAAAACAGAACCACGAAACCGGAACATGAAAATTTTCAGAGCCCCAAATTCTAACTTTGCTAATATCAAATCCGCAATTTCAACTAACAGTGCAAAAACCAACCGCAATCCAAAACCAGTGCAGTATCAAGAAACAAACATGATGTCGTTGTGCTGTACAAGATTTGCTAAATAGAACCAAAAGTGTTAATATTATTCGACTGCAATGATTGTGACAAACGTTCACAAACGTGACTAGAGGAAACCGCAAAAAAACCAAATGATACCGTGATTTCCATCCAATGTGCGCGTGAAGAGTTTCCGTGCAGACAAGGCGGCATTTCAACACAACACAGGCAAGTTCGTGAACGATGAAGCATGCCTTTTAACATCGGATCAATTCACGTTTATGAAGCAAAAAAAAACGATTTTTCAGTTCACTCGAATTCGTTGGTTGCAATCGTGGTTAACTAGCGAGTCGTGAAGCGACATGAATGAATGCTGCGTCGTGCATGAATGGGACATCACTGATGATGACTGCCCATGATTGCCAGCGTCGTGCGACGTGCGCAGCAATCAGCAAGACGAACACAGTTCAAATACTGCCAATACCTTCTGAGGACGCTTCACACTCACTAACCAACAATTACGACTTGATTGAATGATGTAAAAACGTCCGTTAGCCGTCCTTATTATTCCTCTACCAATGAAGAAGCAAGCGATCTTTAAAAACCTACATATGGCAAGTGCATATTTGCGTCCAGTTCCATGCCCAATAAAATATCTGTAACAAAGTTATTTTCACTGAAAACAAATTTAAAAAAGATCCAAGAAATGCAGTACATCAAAAAAAGAGACCAGCGGGACCAAAGTAAGAGCAAGAGAAGTCCAAATTTACACACAAAAAAATTCAGGAACCACAAAACTGAATGAAGTTGCAATTATTTTGGCAACGTGGTACAGAAAGAAAACACCGTGGAAAGTTTTCAGATTTCTGATATCGTTGTTGCTGTTGCAAAAAAAATGCAAAATGGAAGTGCTGAAACTGAACAAAAAAGTTTAAACAAAAGTTTGGATAAATAAAGCGTATGGGCTGCGTGAATGTGTGCTTGAAATGAAACCTCTGAATGCCCAAAAAAGAAATGTCTCAAATCGAACACAATATTTCGAGTTTTCAACTGAATACCAATTCAAATGAAACAAAAAAATGTGCTCACGTCATGTCATGAAAAAATGAGAAAAACAGAATCAAAGGAATGATTGAGGAGAAAAATGAATAAAATTCTTAGAATCATTTTTATGCGCAGAAAACATTTTCCAGCATGATAAAACAAAGGAAACTGGGATCTGAATAAATCGATACGATCATACGACGTGACAATGCCCAAAACTCGAGAAAACTTCTAAAAAACACAAGGTGTCTGAAAAGGAAACTACGTTTTTCAAAAAAACTGGTCCTACTTGTCATCTTAAGAGCAAATCTTTAACACAACCAACGACAAACGTTTTCGAAGTAGTGTTCCATATTTCTTGCCATTATCCATAGTTTCATGTGAAACACCCGAAATTCAAGAGAAACTCGAAACTACCAACTCGCATCAGTACATGTTCGTTTTCGACGTATTCCTCACGAGTGCCCTTGGCCAGGGCAGCGGCCACTCGAACCTCAACGGCACTGTGCACGGCACACCGTCCTCCATGATGCGAAACAACGGAAACCAGCAGAAACGCGAGAACAGGTTGCTCGTTGAGTATTCCTGGAGAAATCTATTTTATTTTTTATTATTTTTGCAGTATTAGAGGACCGGATATTTTGCAGTATTAGCTGTAGTGTGACGCATCCAATCAGCAATCTTAAGTGCAGTGCATTTGACTCCACCTCCCTGGTGCTCGAGTTGAGCTGGCGTGTGTAAAAAGAATAGGACTAGGGAGGTGGATCGAGCGTGATCCGAACCAATCAGCGAATGCAACAAATGTCCGGGTCCGCCGACACACGATTGTGTGACATGCTTCTTTCTTAGCAGCTAGCAATTTTTTAAAACCAAAAAAAGCCATACGCGAGCAACACGGTCGTGGAGCACATATGGAATGCTTCTCTAAAGTAGCATTCATTTCCTGCTTTTGCAGTGCCGTTGGTAGCCATTTTAAAGAAGCTCATCTTTAGACACATGAATTTTTGGTCGGACACCAAAACTGTCAAATGCCTGAAAAAATCACTGCCCCACACTCAACCCCACGCCCCACCTCTCCCCCCAAAATACGCACGCACCCTCAAATCAGCATGACTACAAATGGTGTGATAGGTGGCAAAGAGTCTAGTTGCGACCCAGTAGGCAATCAGCACGTCCACCGTGTAATGGCCACGTGACAGCAGCAGACAGAAGACGCCCGACGCCGAGAACAACAACGACATCCACTGGAGAAACGCCCAGCGCTTAGGGGTGTCTGAAACAATGAACGATAAGTTAGACAAAAGGAGCTTTGAATTCGCAAATCAGCTCTGACAACGACGGCTGCTGCCACAAAAGTACTGAGCAGCTCTGCTTTTGTCATGCTAATCAGAGTCTCTAAAATTGCAGCTTTGTGATTCCGCGTTTTTATATTTTCGTTTATAAAAAAAAGTCAGTTCCCCAGTTTGTACAACATTACTTCACCCACTCACAAATTACAAAAAAACTATGCAAAAAAATTATTATCTGCGTGAAAAATCAGTAAACGCGTCGCTTTTGAGTTTCCAGTCGAAAAACCATCCAAACTAAATGTCAAAGAAAATAGTCGAAAATTCTAGCAACTAAAAATATACATAAACTACAACCCCTACAACCAATGCACACCACAAAACATACGGAGAAAACGCCCAAACGGTGCACGTGCTCTATGTTTTTCTCAAAAACACACGCCTTATCAACCGCATGCAATCTTTTTCACTTTCAAGTGCTACGTGATTTGAAGAAATAACAATTTTTGACAAGTGTAAATGTCAAATGGTTTTTGCTGTAACACCAAAATGCTGGTTTGTTACAAGCGAACACAGCATATGCTTACAGTACGCAACATGATGATTGGCTGGTTTTTCAGTTCGCTGATTGGTCCTAGCAGCATGATGTTGCCAATCAGTGAGCAGTCTTGTTCGATTTGCGTGCTTTTTAACTGCGCTGCAAAACCATTAAAAGCTGTGTGCAAACGACGTAGCTGTCCTGCTAACCATTCAACAACACATTTTTGTGATACACATCTTTCAAAAAACAACTTTGTGTGTTATGTATTCAATAACGTAAAACGTTGTCAAAATTTTGTCTAACACGCACTGTGTGTTCAAAGGAAACGCTGTTTAAATTCGTGCCAACATTCAAATACAAACCAAACAGAAACGCTTATAAGTTTCGAAAAAAGTTTTGAAAACTGTTGACAAAAAACCGCCTGAAACTGGTTAAAAGTTGTCATGCTAACAACAAACACCTTTGCACCAGAGACATAATCGTATCAAGGAAGCATCAATCACTTTGCGCCAGAAAAAAAACCGCATTACTATCACGTGTTTTCAGCGTTAGTCACTACCAAAAACGTTGTCTAATGTCTAATCAAAATTGTTTAAAACGAATGTCTGGTCTGCAGCTGCAGTAGTAAACAAGCACCAGCAAAGTGTACTGGCCAAAGGAAAAGGACATTCCTCACTTGTTAATGTGCTGAACTGAAATCAACCTAAAAATCACACTACTTGCACGGGTCTCTGATCGGATATAAAAAACGGGTTCCGACATAAAAAAACGATTTTGCCGCCAATTTGCTTGTCCCCCCCACGCTCACTCACATTCCCTGACCATGAGGTAGGTGTGCACGAGCACGAGCGTGTGTCCGCTGTAGATGTAGTCGCCACAGAGACGGTGTTTGCCGCTCATCGACAGACCCAGGCCGCTGACCAGCGACAGCGCGCGGCCGAACACCAGTGAGATGCTCGTCTCGTTCACCTGCAACAGTGCAACACACGCTGGCCGCCATGCAACACTTTCGCGCAATAAAATGGATGCATGGATGCATGGATGCATGGATGGATGTGCGCTGTAAACGTGCGCCACTGTGCAAGCAAGCATCGGCTGTTCACTTGCATCGGACGCTGCATGCCAGAACGCTTGTGCAGGCACACAAGACATGCGCCCGATCTTGGGCATCATGAAAGACGCGCCACGCGGATGCAACGTTCTGCCAAATGCAACACGCGTCGCTAGCATTGCGCAGCGCATTTGCAACTGTTTTGAACTCTGGAACAAACTTGAAGAATGGCGGAGTTTTTTCTTGGTCTGATGCTAGTCACATTGCCGGTCAACTTTCAAACGGTTAAAACGTGAACGCAATCCGAACAACAAACGAATTCAAAAAGCGACCCAACGAGCAGTGACTCACTTTCGGTGAGCAGTAGTATTTGGTGTCAGCCACGGGCACCTGCGTCACGAGCATCGACAGTGCACGGCCACCGTACAACATCGAGAAGATCAACAGCATCCGCTTCAGCAACGTACAACTGAAACGCGAACAAACAATAACTCGATTGGCATCTTTCAAAAAAGAGTTGTCAATTTGAACTACTTTGTCCACGAAAAGGCGCAGTAAAATCGGTTGAATTGACTTCCAAAATCTGGCACACTGAATAGCAGTATCACGTATTCGAATGATTGCGACAAAAAAACAACAGAGCTACGACCCTGGCTAACGGGCTAAGATTGATGTCTCGTGGTGCGGACACTGACGCGTCTTGCGACGCCAGATGGATTGTACGAGAACTCAATTTTTCTAACAACCGCTTGCGAACCTCCTAACCTTGACCGAACTACCAAAACAACATCAGCGTGATCATGCAAAAGGAGAGCAGCAGAATCAGGACAGCACCGGTATTTATTGAGGAGCACGATGAGCACGGCGAGCAACGTGTTCGTCAGTATGGCCACCTCCGACACGGTCAACGCGAACGGCACGTAGGGTGTGTGCGCGAAGATCAGGTCGGGTAGTGGCGGCTGCTCCGGCACGCGCTCGTGGATGAACGCCAGCACCAGGTCGTTGCTCAGACCGGCCAGACACACCAGCAGAAACGCCACCTGCAAATATTGTTGGTTGTTCTCGTTGCGTTATTGTGTTCGTTTGCGGTTCTGTGTGCCTGAATGCGTTTGCCGACCGAGAAAGCCAACTAGTATCAAGCTTTATGCAGCAATTCAAAACAGCCCAAGTGAGCCAGCCGTATTTCGGGGAGTCGGATCACTTTACCAATTTTGAATCCGCGCATAAGGCATGAAACTGTTTACATGTCTATGCGCGCAATGAGTCTCAGAACCAAAATAAAAGAATATCTTGTATTTTCAGTCGCTGACGACCGTGCACTTTGCAACCAGCCAGAATAATGGTTCCCGACACGACCAAACAAACACACAGGCTCCATACTGCTCTGGTGTGACATCGACGGAATTTGGCAAACAACTGTGTTGTTTATGACGCTCAGTAGTTTGAGTGCTGTTGAACTATTGAGCTACATCAAACCGATCGCGAAAACGCAGAATATCGGTGGCCTCGCCTCGTGATGCCAAAACCAACAAAATACACCCTGCTCCAAATACCCCACCCCCTCCCCCCAAAAAAAACGCACGAACCAAAGCGCGTTTTCTCTCAGCGGCATAAGCAGCCGGCGCGAAATGCGACGAAATCGACGCTGAACTGCTACTGCAAGAGGCCTCCTCCAAATCGTACTCGTACGACGGCGGCGGGTGAACGTCGTCGTATCGATCCAGTCCGACGTCGACGTAGTCGAGTGGCACTTTGGCGGTCGTTGACGGTGTTGAGGTTGTTGTGGTCGTCATGTTGGATGAGACCGTCGGGGAGCGCTCAGGGTCCATTGTGTCCGACCTGGCAACCATTCAAAATTGAATATCGTTTTCCGAACGGTCTTGCACCGCAAAAGGCCCATCAGAATAACCGGAGTGTTCAGAATTTAGTGACTTTTGTGGATTCATCGTGCTTCATCGTGATTCATATGATTTTTTTGATGCTTCAGCACCACATTTCAACTTCGTATTTGATAAATAAAATCTTGGAACTTGAATCATTTAAAGACCGTACACGTTTCCCAACACGGTGGCTTTTGATCTGGTGGTCATCGGTCAATCAATATTAAGCAACGTGAAAGACAGAAACATACAGACCAAAAAAATTGCACGCACACGGCACACCGGAAACGTGTCATCGTAAATGCAGTGGGCTTTTATGTGCTGTTCTCGTTTTTACAATTTTATCAACACAAAAAACGAAGTTAAATGATAACCGCCTTTACGTCAATGAACGTCTCCACATCTAGGTTTTTTTTTTCAAAAAGTCGGTTCTGCAATTTGCAGAAATTTGGTAAAAAATTTCTGCAAATGAAATTTGGTTTCTGCAAATTTTAAAAACATGACGAAAATGGTTTTTGTGCTTGTTTGATGTCATTTTTTCGTTCTGAGCATCATTTCTTAACGATGCTCAGAATTGCAATTGCCAATTGCATCGTTTTACCGCAGAATTTTTCAAAGATTCAGAAAAAACACCAAAACCAAACCAGATTGCCAAGCCAAACAAATCACCAATCATTTGTCTCAAATCATTCAACCTAACAACAACAACACAATATCAAATGAAAACCCTCATTGCTCAAATTTCGCAATCAGAGCGATGGCTTCGGTCGGTTCGACGTTCTCAAAGCTGCAGTTCACTTTGTTCGGTTTGATTTTGTATCGCCTCTTAGCTTTCATCCCAAGATACTGCATGCTTGCCTGCAGTTATACTCGGACCAGGGAACTGAATTTGTTCGCATTTCAATCGTTTCCATTCGTCAGCGATACTGCCCTTGCCCGGCAAAATTGATGAATAAAACTGGTGCAGATACAGCAGATCGGCATTTCCGTACGCCAGCAGCTGTTCAGATCCATCCATCTCAGACGGTAAAATATTTTGGCAGCCTTTAGAACGCTGTGCGCGTCTTCGAATCGGTTGCTGAGATTCTCGACAAGCTCGACGAGAAACTTGCGAACCGTACCTCCGCCAATGTCTTATTTTTGCATCTTCTGTTGTGTGGATGATGGATCACTTCAATCTAATTCCAAACAGAAAGCCTGACGACAGCAAACAATAATTTTCGATTTGATCTGATTCTGTTTTATTTTTCGAATTTGAAATTTGAAATTTTACTGTCGAAGGCAAGACAAACGCCAATCGTTGCGCTACAGCAACCGCCGAAGCTGTTTTTTGACAAAAAAAACCTATTTGAAATTTCTTCCATGTTGATGTGAAACCACAGTCAAGCGCTAAGCACAAAATGAATATTGCAAAACCAAAGTTTGTATGCAAATCTGTTTCTGCAATTTGCAGAAATCTGCTAAAAATTTTCTGCAAACGGTCCAAAATTTCTGCAAAAAACCGACGTTTTTCTGCAAAAAAACCCAGCTCCACATCAATACTAAACTAAGCTGTCGGAAAAGCACATTCACCTTAAAGTTTTTTCGATGCTATGCTCAATTTGAGAACACGTTTTTTGTTGCAGTTTGTGTTCAGAAAATTCTGATTTCGGCCGTCTGATTGGCTGCTTTGATAGAGCATAAATCACTGAGTTGCAACACAAAAGCAACCAATCAATTCGAGTATAACCAGACAAGAATCATCGTTGAACAGTGAAAAAGAAAACCAACGAAGTGACCCTGCGTATTTCGTGATGAACACGACACGACGAGCGAGTCGTGGTGGTCCGGTGGAAAAGGTGGAAAAAGGACTGAGGAAAAGGAAAAAAGACGTCCACTAGGGACTTCTTAAAGAATGAAAAAAAACGCAAGGTTTTAGCCTCAAATTCAAAAAGGAAACCCTGTTCACTCTGAGACGCATGCATTCACCTGTGATTGCCGAGGATCGGGTGTCGCCGCGGGCTTCTCGCCGAGTCGCCTGCGCCGTCCAAAGCGCACTCCTCCGAGCAGAACGCGGTGCGCGTGTGCAGCGACACTGCGGGACGCGCCAACGACGCACCGGACGCATCGGGCACCGGCACGGCATCGCACCGGCTGACGGCAGTGCTGCTGGTGGCGGTGGGGGTGTGCTCGGGGCAACCTGTGAACGTGGGAACAGCTGACAGTAACACAGAGAAAACCATGTCGCACAGCAGTGAAACTCAAAACTATGGGCAATCAGCTGACTGCTGGGCGATCACATGTTGCATGCTTTCTGTGCAGGCATTGCTGTGAAGGCGGAGTCTTTGCACAGGCTTGTATTACGTGATCTCTCTCTAACCAATCTGCCGATTGCCTATGATTTAGAGTTCGACTGTGGTCGTGTTGTGAAAATATTGCTGCACATACAAAATAATACGGGCGAACCTTTCAATAATTGGGACATTGCTGGCGCCACATTCAGCCCCGTTTTCACAAATGGGGCTCAATCGGAAGACGGATGCTCAAATGTGTTTTTCGTTGTGTTTAGAGTTCACGAACACGAACCTGCAGCGTTCGACGTCGACGCGACCGTTGCCGAGCTTGAGCGGCGGTGTTGCATTGTGGCGCTCGGGGTTGGGCTGACGGCAGCCGTTTGCAACTGAGACGAACTGGCCACCTGCGACGGTTGTGAGTTGTTGCACGAAGCAAACGGACAGGCGCACGTGTAACCGTTGGTCACACACAAAACAACAACTTCCAACTTTGAACCTTGTCAAACTATTGTTTATACGCAGTGTTCATGCATTATGACTATTGGAAAGATCTGCATCTGACTTCTGAACATGCTTTTGCGTTTTGTTACACAGCAAGTCCGACCAAATCGTAACGTTTCCGCACACCGCATAGTAAACCCGCATTCATGAAGCAATACTTAGTGACGCAAAGCAATTTTTTAACATGGCTGCGGGTCACTAATACTGCTTCGTGAATGGCCTCTGAACTTAAAATTACATGAAACGAGAAACAGAACCAATGAAAATATGAAAATTCCCATTTTCATACAGTTTGGAACTTATCACGTCACCAATCAACAATTAACTTTTCCAAATCAAATTTACAAAAATTCTCTTTTCTTACCGGTGGCAATCGGAGCGGCGCACCAGTGGAGCTGTTCATAACGGAATAAAATGTTTGTCACCCGAATTATATGATCGAAATATTCGTTGTTCCAAGAATGTGTCCGCAAAATCAGCCAGCAGTCTGTTTTGAATTGAATGTGTCCGTGGATTCAAACAACTTGTTTGTTTCTTTGATTTTTTCAAGCCGCGAACTGATTGGACGAATGAGCTTAGTTGTTAGTATCGATCGTGTTAAAATTTTGTTGCGACTCCAGGAATCAAACGACAATAAACAAATGATCAAATAATGAAAAAATGCAATATTTCATTCGAGAAATCATGCACTCAGCGGCGGCAACCAGCACCAGTGGTAAAATGAATGCGTAATCGAGCTGGAACGAACATTCAAAACATTTCACCATCCAGACATGATTTTTGTTTTCAAAGAAACGAAATTCATATGAATGCCTCAAAACCAACAAAACAACCATCGTATCAAAAAATGAAAACCATCAAAACCATGTATAAGCTGTAAAGTCATATACAAAACGCCATATACAAAACCATCAGTCGGTGACAAAACAAAACCATTTTTTCTGTTGAAACAGATGCCGTGGGCTTGAACAACCAAACCATGAATTTTTTGCTGAACATTATTCTTAACAATTGGCATATTATTTATCTGCTGAAGAAGCTGAAACCCTGTCGCGCAAAAGACGTGGGCGTTTTTTTGATATTGAAAACGGGAAAAAAGCTCATTTCGAGCCCGACAGAACAAAATGGGCTTTGCATAATAATATTCTGAAAGGCACACACGCACGATAAACTGATTTTACGCAGCAATACTCTATCTGCAGTGAAGCTTCCAGAGAGAAGAGAGCGTCTAGTATTCACAAGTTGCCTTTGCCGGCAGAAAACGCAGCCTCCGTTTTAGAGCACCAGCACAAAAGTGTTCTTAAATTTGAAAGTACCTATTGTTGGTCGTTTCTGAACAACTGCCAGGTCTTCAGCAAAACACGAAGAAACAAAGAAACCGCGAAACGCTGATCAAACAAAACTCCAAAAACTACATTTGAAAAGTTTCCCATGAAACACAAAATTTGGACATGGCCTTCAGCAACGGTGCACAGATGCACGCACTTTCACATAGCTGCTGAGCTACGAACACACTGCTCCAGCCGAAGAACAATATAACAGCAAACAGTTGCAACGGACACCGCACAAGCAGCCTGTCGTGCAATGGCCGGCAAAGTCATGTGAGACTGAAACCGGAACTGGCTGTTGGTCGCTGAATACATGAATAACAACACCAAGCTGTTCGCGTTCAGTCAGCGCATCGCTGGAGATATTTTTCGTGATAAATGATACTTGTAACGTGGCGCAACATGCTATCGGGTTTTGAAACCATGAAGAGTTGTTGTTGAAACACAATCTTTTACACTGTGGTTTGGTTTTGTTGGTGTGGAAAACATGTGACGTGACGTTGAAATTTGAAGCTGCTTCATTTCAACGCTGAAATGTGCAGAAAAAGCAACCGCGAAACTGATTTGAGCAAGGCCTGGTGGCACGAATGAAAAAGTAGAATTTTCTGTTGAAGCGAGCGAAAGTGAAATCAAATCAGGCTGAAATATAAAAATAAGCAACAAAAGCACTGGTTGTTTTTTATGTACACAAGCTGCTGCAGATTCAATAAAGCAAACCATGGTTATGTGGTGAATTAAAGCTGAGTAAAAAAAAGCTGCATTAAAGTCGAACACGAAACAAGCCTATGAATTCACAAAAAATGAATGAATTGACAAAAACGATCTGCTGGATTTCTGCAATAAACACAAACCCAAAACACCAGTTTGCATTATTGCGGTTTTTACACAAAAACTTCGATAGTATCAAGTACGGTATGGCCGAATAAATGAGGCAGTCCATCAAGGCGAGATCAGCCGCAGACTAGGAGTTGTCTTTTTCAAAAAAAGCCAACATAATTCTTAATCATGTGTAGAAGGGATAAAAAATGAAAAGAAGAGCGCGGATAATCCATTAGTTAAAAAAAACGCGTCAAATTTAGCACAAATTGGGTTTCTGAACGTCTTTTTTCTTTCATTCAAAATTCGCGCGCTCCTTGCACCCTGAAAAAAGCTGCCATGTTTAACCGGCCATACCGTATCATAAAACACATGTTCATGGTGGTATGGTACGTATCAAACTATCTATATAATGAGGTCGTCTACAATACCACCGAAATATCAAAAATAAACCCCGATAACATGATCGTTTGATGCACGCAACGAACGATAAAATGTCAACAATGATGTTACACCCGGGATTAAGTTGCATGGATATCAAATAGGGTTTTAGGGCAGGGAAAAAAGAAAATCCGGATTTTTTAATACTTTTTACATTTAATTTTTACAAGTTAGGTTCGTTCAAAGCGTCTCGCAGAGCTGAGTTCAGCTCAGCTAGACCATTTTCAGAATGATCCCATGAACTATAAAATCGAAAATTGTGTTTCATTGAAATTTTGTTCATTTCATAAAGGGAAAATTGCATTTTCAACAGTAAAACAGGGCAATGTTTGACGTGCAATTGAACAATGAGTGGTTCTCAGTTGTTTCTCTTTAGAAAATAACCAAAATTTGGCTGTGTTCAAAAATCCCTGTTTGCTGTAGGTGTAGCTAAGTCTGCATCCACCGTCGGCTCGGCCCCCCCCCCAGGGTTAAAGGCTTTGAAAAAAAAATTTTTATTTTTTTTTCGTTTTTTTTAAATTTGGATTTTTTTTTCAAACTTAAAAAAAAAATTTGAAAAATTTTTCTTCTACTTTGCTCTGAAAATTCGATTTATGGCATAATTTTTTGAAAGTTCAAACCAAATTTTCTTCCCAACTTCTTTGTGTGCTTAGGTACATGTCATTATTTGGTCATTTTGACCGACGTACTCCATGTTTTTCGATTTGGATGACTTCTAGAGTCAATTTTTAGCGTTGAAATGACTTAACTGAATTGAAATATCGTTTCAGAAATCGTTTTCTTGCAACTTAGAACATGTTTTTTCAGTCGGTAGGCCATGAGATGAACATGATATCTTGTTGATTGGCGTACGTTATAGGTCTACAATGGAGTTGTGCGATTTGGAGCGGGGATGTTGGTTAATACCACATCACACGACCGTTTTTCAGATACCCGATAACATGGCCACATGTTAAAACTTGCGTGCTGAGCTAAACTAACGTGTTAAACTTGCGTCTGTCAGTTGCCCGCAACGTGATCGCGAAATCATGGTACGTGTTTTCGATACGATGATTTGAAGAGTGGGCTCTCGCCATGTGGCAGATAGCATAGCTGGTTGAACCTGAAAGTAAGTGTCTTGGGGGGGGGGGGCGACCGGGTCGACAGGGGTTGCCGACTTAGCTACAGCAAACAGGAATTTTTGAACACAGTCAAATTTTGGTAATTTTCTAAAGAGGAACAACTAAGAACGGTTCAATATTCAAGTACACATCGAAAATTGTCCTGTTTTACTGTTGAAAATGCAACTTTCCCTCTATGAAATGGACATAATTTCAATAAAACACGATTTTCGCTCTTATAGTTTTCCGGATCGTTCTGAAAATAGTCTAGATGAACTCAGCTCGACGAGACGCTTCGAACAAACCTAACTTGTAAAAATAATTTTTTTTTTAAATTTTTTTTTAATTTAAAAAAAATCCGGATTTTTTTCCCCCTAACCCTAGCCCCCCCCCGCTTCGCCCTAAAGACACTTACTTAAGGCGCATTCATGAAGTTTAATAAAAAACACACAGCGAGACAGCTATGCAGCACTTGTTGAGTGCGCTAATGATGCAAACGAATTCACAAAAATGTGCACGGTTTCGTGCACTTCTAAACTGAAGTTTTGAATGACACAACAACAATCAAAGTTCGACAATATTGGATCAAATCGCAGATGACGCGGTTTTCTGAACCCTGATAAACTGAATCATTAAAAGGAATTATCACGTACTGCCAAAAGGAATAATCACGTATTGCCGAAAAGTGATCTACAGCGGAAAACTAAAAACTCTGAAGGGAGATTGAACCAATGACTAAACAATGATAAACGACGCAAAACTGAACAGACAACGGCGAGAACAACAGACGCAAGAAGCAATGCATCTTAAAACAACGGAAATAAATGATATTCTTGAGACCACCGCGCTCGAAAAAACATTAACCACCACACAAAATCATAAAACAAAAAAACGCAAAACCGAATGCACTCAGCACAAAGCCGCTAGGCGAAATCAGCAAATTATTATTATATTTTAATATTCAAAGACTAACTTTCGAAAGACCGCATTCAGAAAAGCGAGAAGCGTCTTGTACCGCTGTAACATTTAATCCTGAGATGACAATGGTCAGCACACCGAGAGAATAGTTCAACAGACGAACGGACAAAACAAGACACGATGAAACAGCAGCACAGCAGCGACGCAGCACAGATGCCAGCCAGTTCACCCAAAACAAAAACCATAAATTGTATTACAATGTGTCAGTGTCAGTCAGCTCTTGTGAAGCTCAAGAACAACAACAAGTCACTTTACAATAACATACCACATACCTATTTTGAATTAACGTTAACGAACAACGAACAAATGAAATTTTTAGACTTTATCGGACTTCAGAAATGTATAACATTTGTAATATGACAAACACAAATACAAAAAAACACATAACACACCAACAGTACTCAAATCGTTGATAAAAAGATGTTCGAAACAACTACAGAAAAGCATCCAGTGAAACATAAGCTGATTAGCGGAAAAACAGTAAAAGTGTTCACACATTGTTGTGGGGGCCCTACAAAACTGAAGACAGTTTACAGCAAAGATCAAATAAGTAAAGGCAGAACACTTAAAAAAACAACTTCGCAGTAGTGTTATGCACGCCCCTGTCCCCATTCACTTCATATGAAAATTTTTGACCAAGCAATTTAACCATTTTCTATTGCGTTTACCATTGCTAAGAAAATTTTATAATTGCACCATGCATTGGAATTAAGCATATTTGTGTCTTACTTTACGCAGTTGTGTGTGACTGAGTCATATATTTCAAAACAACTGCCATGATGATACAACAATTAGCAGCAAATGTTGTTGTTGTTGGAAAACGTAGGAATGGAAAAAAACCGGTATTTTATTTTTTGTGAAAAACCCGTTTTTACGGTTTTAAAACTGTTTTTTAACCAGAGCTTTTTTCTAAGAAAAGGTTATCCAGCTTCAGAATATTGCTCTGGATTGTGCCAAACACACAATTGAGCAAGCAAAGCTGGGTAAAACCTGTTCTTGTCGGTTTTGTGAACAATAAACAACGGTGTTCTAGCCTACAACAGGCAACAGAACTGAATTACAAAATTGCATCGTGAATTCGACGACTGAAATTTTCGATTTGTTTCGACAACTGAAAATTCAGATTTTCTATTGGTAAAAAACCGGTTTTTTATTTGTTTGGCGTGAAAAGAAACCGGTTAAAAACCCGGTTTCTTTTCGGGGAAAAACGGTTTCTTTTCCGAGCCATCCCTAGGAAAACGACCGCATTTTCTTTAAGTGAGAAATTTTTAAAAGTCAAATGAAATTATGAAACAAGATCAAAGATCGAACAGAAAATAATAATAATTTAAGCGCCATTCATGGAGGTTGAAGCGCGCTGAAGCGCGCTGAAGCGCGCTGACGCGCTTCACTTTGCTACACATTCACGAAGCAAAAAAACAGCGCGCTTCAGCGTGCGTCAGCGCGCTTCAGTTTTGGAGCACATGCGCATTCACGGACGCGCGCTCAAAGTGGTGCACAGCCCTCAAAGTGGTGCACAGCCCTCAAAGTGGTGCACAGCCCTCAAAGTGGTGCACAGCCCTCAAAGTGGTGCACAGCCCTCAAAGTGGTGCACAGCCCTCAAAGTGGTGCACAGCCCTCAAAGTGGTGCACAGCCCTCAAAATGGTGCACAGCCCTCAAAGTGGTGCACAGCCCTCAAAGTGGTGCACAGCCCTCAAAGTGGTGCACAGCCCTCAAAGTGGTGCACAGCCCTCAAAGTGGTGCACAGCCCTCAAAGTGGTGCACAGCCCTCAAAGTGGTGCACAGCCCTCAAAGTGGTGCACAGCCCTCAAAGTGGTGCACAGCCCTCAAAGTGGTGCACAGCCCTCAAAGTGGTGCACAGCCCTCAAAATGGTGCACAGCCCTCAAAGTGGTGCACAGCCCTCAAAGTGGTGCACAGCCCTCAAAGTGGTGCACAGCCCTCAAAGTGGTGCACAGCCCTCAACCCGTGTCGAAACAGTGCAGCCGCATAAATTTCTTGCGGCCTGCACGCACACCGGTTTTGAGGGCTGCGCACATCGGTACCCCACACCGTGATGTGAAGTGATTGTTTTCTTCAACTGCGGTTTGGCGTGAAACCTTTTTCCTTTTTTAGCCTTGCCACGGTGTAGAGCATTGCAAAAAAAGTTTCCTCAACGGCAGCACATGATTAGTGAATGTTGCACAAATCAAAAGATCAAAACATTCACTGAAACGGCGAAAACAACGAATCGAAGCGGTATATAGTGTGTACTAAACAGCACGTACGGAGACAACACAGACAACAGCACAAAACGATAAAACTGAACGACATTTAATGAACAAACACCTAGAGAGGTTCCCACCCGTCAACTACTATAGTGCAGTGGTAACATGTTGTGCCTGTCAGCACAGAGGCCAAAGTTCGAAACCCGTCTTAGCCCAGTTGTTTTCATCGTTTTTATCTGTTGGTTTCTTTCACAAACGCAGCACAATAAAACTTACTGTATTTCTCAATTAATTTAATTTTACCACAATTAAATTCATTCCCTTTTTGGTCTGCATCTATCACAATTGAAAGCGCAGAAATTATGCAAATACGTTTCATTTTTCAGACAAGCCGCTGCGGCATTTGGGGTCCGGACATCAAAAGCCGCAGCGGCTGACGCAGCTTCATTTCTTCATTCATGATGAAGCTGGTCAGCGCGCTTCAGCGCGCTTCAGCGCGCGCGTTCGTGAATGGACAAAAAACCTAAAAAGCCGCAGCGGCTGACGCAGCTTCATTTCTTCATTCATGATGAAGCTGGTCAGCGCGCTTCAGCGCGCTTCAGCGCGCGCGTTCGTGAATGGACAAAAAACCTAAAAAGCCGCAGCGGCTGACGCAGCTTCATTTCTTCATTCATGATGAAGCTGGTCAGCGCGCGTCAGCGCGCTTCAGCGCGCGCTTGCATGAATGGGCCTTTAGGCACACAAAAACAAACGGGGACACCGCAAACCGAGACATAGAAGCATACAGCTGGAGCAAGGAGCAGCTACTATCAAACAGAAACAGCAGCAAGAAATTGCGTTAAAAAATAGTGACGTAACTGAAGCAACGTCATCAGCAAGCAGCCAACCGAGTTACAGCTAAAAACGAATGTAGAGGGGAAAAAAACTACGCGCACACAAAATGAATACAAACGATGTAAAATCGATATCAGCGCACGACAGAGCAGTGTTTTGGCTTTTTTGCTCCCTTCCAACTTTCATGCGTAAGGGACCACTGCACATGATCTGAGGGAGAAGAGCAGAGGCAGCTGCTGCAATGTGCGATGCAATGAAACGATACGCCGCTACAAATGCTTTTGGCCATGACCATGAGCATGCAACGCTCCACAGAAGCACCGCTGACCGCGCATACAGATGATTGAAAAAACTTGTTGCAAAATATTATTTTATATAACTTGTTGATGACAATGCGAAACAGCATCAAAATATGGTGCTGATTACAAATTAAAAATGGAACGATACAAAAGCTAATATCTGATCTAACAGAATTAGAGCCTTTTGTCAGAAACCAAGCCACCCACGCTATACACATGAACGGAACGCAAACTCGCACTAGCTGAACGATAACAAATCTGAAATCTATGAAACAGCTTTGCAAAACCAAATGAAGCGTGCTATTCGCTGCTTTATATAACGCTCTATCTATGAAGCACGCGCACGCTAGACAGGGTTCGTTTGAATTGAAGTGGTATGTGTAGAAGGGATATGAAGGAGCAGCACAAACGTGTAAACAAACCGACTCCCACAGGTCACGGCAGGCGAAAAGACAGTGTGGTTCAATTTTCTGGGCTTGACCAGCAACCTTCAATGGCTTATAATCCTTCTTTCAGTCAAAGGTTTTTTCAGAAAGATTTTTGGGTTAAAGATGCTGAAAAAACAACCCGATTTTTTTGTTGATCCAGCAGAAGTCTGATCTGAATGCAAACAAATAGAGAAAACCATAGCATTCGGTTCGACGTTGGCAAATACAACGTTTTCGTTATTCAATAAAATACACAACAAACATTGAGCAAGCGTATTGCACATGTTTGGGAAAGCATATACAACATATGCTTCGAGACTAACCATTTGAAAACGTTCTAACCTCAAAACTAACTATCTGAAACAATCGTAAAATTACAATGTTGAAAGATTTCCAATAATACAAAAAGTAAGTCCATCCAATACAAAGACTGGAATTAAACTGACATAGACAACACAAAATCAAGGACTGTATGCTTCGGGTGGAAAGATTCAAAACCAACCGCAATTTTTCCCATAACTAAATCACGTGTCCTTGACCAATTGCAGGGCAAAACTTTCAACACATAAAAGATACAACATCACTAGATATTTACCGTCTGATTCAAAGAATATACTATATTCACCAGAATGTATTGATACGTAATGCAAAAGCTCATAATTAATGGCCACACTTTAAACTCCATCTGTGATGTGGACACTATCATTCTCACTAAATTTTCAGTCTTAACGTTAGCAATGGACACTAACTGAAAGTGAAACTAACTTTAGTTGAGACGTTGAGAGTAAACTAACTTTCTGATAATATTTTAAAACACTTGGAAAACTTTCACCAACAAAACTTAATGCTCACATGGTGTTTAGATACAGTCCGATAGTATATGAATTCTAAAATTTTTGGACTTGAAATGTTTAACCGGTTGTTTTGCATTTGAATAAGCTAATACCTAGCGGTGAAACAATTGACTCATTCACTACTGGTGCATGTTTTTCAACTGAAAATTAAAACTTCAAGAGAAACTACCACGTGCAAAAAACAGCAAATTTCTGAGTGAAAAAACTAAACGCCACAAACTAAATATCATCAATTTTCTGGGCTCTGCGACTCATTGCGTGTGCGGACGTCAAAAGGAAACCAGATTCAGTCCTTTGGGCAGTTCAAAAAGTGTATGTGACCCTGCCTACAGTCGAACTCACTAAAATGTGGAATCAGCTGATTGGTCAACCGAGCGGAGGCTGCTCACACTCCGCACCGTTTTTTTTCGTGGATTTGGATTTTATTGAAACGTGTTTTTATGAATTTCCAGCACCCTTTTTGTGCTAAAAATAAACTCAAAAGTTAGAGACCGCGAAATTTAGAAAATTTTTATGCCACAGCTTAACTCAAAATGTATTTTTTGTTTAATGACGACGACGACGTCGTCGCTTAATTTTTGCGAGTGGACTGAAAAATAAAAGCCTGAAAGGAGTGCGCTGTGCATGGTTTGCTGCGTGCACCAAGTAAATGAACACAGCAGCTTACCAAAAACAACTTGAAAACGGTGAAAATGAAAAATGAAAGCAAAGTCGTCGTCGTGTCGTCGTCGTCCGCGAAGTCGGAACGCATTTTTTTTAAATTGCGGACGCATGTCGATCGGTCAGCTAGGAATGAAACCCCCTTCAGCTGGCTACACAGCGCACTCATTTCAGACTTTTGTCTTTCAGTTCACACGTAAAAATTAAGCGACGACGACGTCGTCGTCGTCGTCAGTAAAAAATGCATTTTGAGCTGTTGAATAAAAAAAAATTGTATTTCGCAGTTCTCCAACCCTTTGAGTTTATTTTTAGCATGGAAAGGGTGCTGGAAATTCACACTCATTCAAAAGAAACACGTTTCAATAAATTCCAAATCCACGAAAAAAGAACGGTGCGGAGTGTGAGCAGCCTCCGCTCGGTCGACCAATCAGCTGATTCCACATTTTAGTGAGTTCGACTGTATATTCAGGGGACTCGGATCGCTTTACCAATTTTGAATTCCCGCGTCGTGCATGCAACTGCTCACCTCTCTATGCGTGCATTGAGTCTCGGGACCAAAATAAAAGATACTGCAATAGAATGAGCCTAAGTGAAAACAAATATAACTGTCACCGTTGCAACAGTTTCACGATAACAAAATTTGAATTGACGAACAGCGTGCATGCATACAGAAATGAAACAAAAATAATTGAATTAAAACACGACGCTGACCATAAAGACACGCTTTCTTTGCACAGTAGTGAAATGAACAATTGCATAACTCTTGTGAAAAACGTTTTCATATAACAGTAAAACTTACGCATTGCGCAAGATGGACAGAAACATTTTAAAACCACTGTATTAAATGGCAAATTACAACAGACTAAATTACGGATTTATAACGAAATTAACATGATCCGAGCACTTAGCAAAAAAACAGATGTAAAAAGACGAAAGACTGAACTGTTGCTGAGTAGTAACTGCAAATGCAGTGTTTTTCATTTGTGTTTTGTTCAAAGTTTGTTCAAACCAGGGATCGAGATTAGGGATAGGAGGTTTAAAAAAAATTTATATTTTTTCGTTTTTTAAATCCGGATTTTTTTATTTAAAAAAATTAAAAAAATTTGTTCTACATTGCTCTGAAAATTCGATTTTGGCATAGTCTTTTGAAGGTTCAAACCAAATTTTCTTCCTTACTTCTTTGTGTGCTTAGGTAAATGTCATTATTTGGTCAATTTGACCGACGTACTCCATGTTTCTCGATTTGGATGACTTCTGGGGTCAATTTTTAGCGTCGAAATGACATAACTGAATTGAAATATCGGTTCAGAAATCGTTGTGTTGCAACATAGAACATGTTTTTCAGTCGGTAGGCCATAAGATGAACATGATGTCTTGTTGTTTGGCGTGTGTTATAGGTCTACAATGGAGTTGTGCGATACAACGTTAAATAATTGGACCTGAGGTGTTGGTCAATACCATACCACAGTTACCCGATAACGTCATGGCCACATGTTAAAACTTGCATGCTAAAGAAAGATATTTGAGTTGTTACGTAGTTTATTTGGGTTTGCTTATTGAGACGACACGACAACGACAATAATAAAAACAGACCGAACCCTGATCACAGATTATCACAGCTTATATAGCCAATATAATTATATGTAATTACACAGTTATCGTTGTTCCCAACTCTAAGCTAAACTAACGTGTTAAACGTGCGTCTGTCAGTTGCCCGCAACGTGATCGCCAAATCTGCCACGTGATATTTGAAGATTTGATGATTTGAAGAGCGGGCTCTCGTCACGTGGCAGATAGCATAGCTGGTTCAACCTGAAAGTAAGTGTCTTGGGGGGGGGGGCGACCGGGTTAGGGTTAGGGGCTTTGAAAAAAAAAATTTTTTTATTTTTTTTTCGTTTTTTTTTAATTTGGATTTTTTTTTCAAACTTAAAAAAAATTTGAAAAATTTTTCTTCTACTTTGCTCTGAAAATTCGATTTATGGCATAATTTTTTGAAAGTTCAAACCAAATTTTCTTCCCAACTTTGTGTGCTTAGGTACATGTCATTATTTGGTCATTTTGACCGATGTACTCCATGTTTTTCGATTTGGATGACTTCTAGAGTCAATTTTTAGCGTTGAAATGACTTAACTGAATTGAAATATCGTTTCAGAAATCGTTTTCTTGCAACTTAGAACATGTTTTTTTCAGTCGGTAGGCCATGAGATGAACATGATATTTTGTTGATTGGCGTATGTTATAGGTCTACAATGGAGTTGTGCGATATATTGTTAAACAATTGGAGCGGAGGTGTTGGTCAATACCACATCACACGACCGTTTTTCAGATACCCGATAACATGGCCACATGTTAAAACTTGCGTGCTGAGCTAAACTAACGTGTTAAACTTGCGTCTGTCAGTTGCCCGCAACGTGATCGCGAAATCATGGTACGTGTTTTCGATACGATGATTTGAAGAGTGGGCTCTCGCCATGTGGCAGATAGCATAGCTGGTTGAACCTGAAAGTAAGTGTCTTGGTGGGGGGGGCGACCGGGTCGACAGGGGTTGCCGACTTAGCTACAGCAAACAGGAATTTTTGAACACAGTCAAATTTTGGTAATTTTCTAAAGAGGAACAACTAAGAACGGTTCAATATTCAAGTACACGTCGAAAATTGTCCTGTTTTACTGTTGAAAATGCAATTTTCCCTTTATGAAATGAACAAAATTTCAATAAAACACGATTTTCGCTCTTATAGTTTTCCGGATCGTTCTGAAAATAGTCCAGATGAACTCAGCTCGACGAGACGCTTCGAACAAACCTAACTTGTAAAAAAAAATTTTTTTTAAATTTTTTTTTAATTTAAAAAAAAATCCGGATTTTTTTCCCCTAACCCTAGACCGGGTCGACAGGACAGGGGATGCCGACTTAGCTACAGCCAGTACCGTGGGCCCAAACAAATTTTCGAAGGGGGGGGGGGGGGGGGTATGGTGCCGTGGGGGGGGGGGGGGGGGGGTGCCGACCAAAAAGTGAGGGGGGTCCAACCTATGGGAACGTGTGACCCCCCCAGGGGGGTCACATCATGGGGGGTGCATTTTTTCAAAATTTTCTGTGGGGGGGTCCACCCCCCCCCCCCCCCCCCCGATAAAATTTTTTCGCTTAAATTTTAAAGGAAAAACGCTAAATTTAGCTGCAAAATCTTTGAAATTACAATGAAGATGGTCAAGTTGTCATATATTCAGCTTATATTATAGACTTTATAGACAAAAAATCATGATTTTCGAAAAAAAATTTAGGGTGTGCAGAAAATTTTGGGGGGGGTCTCCGCCAGACAAAATTTCATGGGGGGTGTGGAAGGTGTCGGCCAAATTTTCGAGGGGGGGGTGCCCGGTTTTAGGGGGGGGTGGCACGGTGCGCGCCCCCCCCCCCCCCCCCACCCGACGGTCTCTGGTGCTCTGGGGGGGTGTTCCCCCCCCCACCCCCCCGCCCACGGTACTGGCTACAGCAAACAGAAATTTTTGAACACAGCCAAATTTTGGTAATTTTCTGAAGAAGAACAACTAAAAACGGTTCAATATTCAAGTACACGCAAAAAAATTGTCCTGTTTTACTGTTAAAAAAACAACTTTCCCTCTATGAAATGGACATAACTTCAATAAAACACGATTTTCGCTCTTATATCAATCAATCAATCAATCAATTTTATTTGTATACCTCACGGCCAGTTCACATCAACACATTCACAAAACTTCCATTATGCAAAACAAAAACAATTGATGTCACAAAAAAAACCTAAAGAAACACAAGATTATAGTTTTCCGGCACGGAAAACTATTGATGTCACAAAAAAAACCTAAAGAAACACAAGATTATAGTTTTCCGGATCGTTCTGAAAATAGTCTAGCTGAACTCAGCTCGACGAGACGCTTCGATCGAACGAACCTAACTTGTAAAAAAAAATTTAAAAAAAATTTTAATTAAAAAAAATCCGGATTTTTTTCCCTAACCCTAGGTGCACGCACGCACCCACCCGCACGTCACGTGCAAAATTTTGCTGCAAAATCTTTGAAATTACAATACAACAGAATATCGAGGGTTATTCGGGATTTTCACTTTTTTTCGAAACCTAGTTCGGGATTGAGATTAGGGAGCTATAACGAGTCATTGCAAGCAGAATCTGATCAAAAAATCTGAAAAATCACGTCTAAGAATGTGTACAAATACAAATCATAACGATTGCGTTGCGTCCTTTCATTCGACCCTCTTCTCAGAATTACACAACACATGCGTGGCCTAAATGGTTGGCGGACTTTTCTCCACCGATAGTGACCTTGAATTGCAGGAGAAAATGACTCGTAGCAACGAAAATAAGTTACAAAACGCAATCAGTAGTTATTCATACTTCACAGTTGCACACAAAGACTTGAATTTTGGGGTCAACTAGGGCAGCGGTGCATCAAACGTGATCACTTTTAACATGACATAACTTGGTGAGAATTATTTTGGTGGTTACCGGGGTTTTTTCACACGATTATGTCGAGACGCCACTCTAACCATCACATTGTTCATTGTTGCACGTTTAACATTCCATGACAACGGTAAATGTAAACGCTTTTTTTGTCAGAAAATCACCCTCTTTCGTTTATTACCATAATAGTTAATAGTAATCATAGTTAATAATAAAAGTTCAAATGTCAGAAAAGTCCATAGATAAATTGTATGACTTAAGGACCTTTCTTTCGTTCCATCTACATATACGTACATTATGCGCTTGACTTCAACTCAAACGGAAACTCCAAAATGTTAATGAAAAGTCACAAAACAACATAAAAGTTACTTCAAGCAATGTCTGTTTTTAAACTTTTAATTTTCAACGTCGTTCCCATCTTTCTGGGACTTTTCGACAAACCGAAGTCCACAACAGAGGCCACCGAAATTAACGCAATCGGGTGTGTTCAACCGACCGAGTTACCCGTCGGGGTAAACATTACGTCTGAATCCAAAATTTTGATGAACTGTGCCCGGTTCGCCAATTTTTGCCCTGAAACGCAAATCGGTTGGCAACGCTGCAGACGAAGACAAATCGGCTGTTTCGGACCTACAGACGTGGTCACCAGAATCGAGTGGAGCAATTCTGGCCGGTATAACAATGAAATATATTTTTTTTCTTTGACATTCTGAAAATTTGATTTTTCAGAAAACTAACCTTCACACCTTTTCAAGTTCACAAATTTTAAGTCGACTTTGCTTCACTATGCCCAAGCCACAAAATTCAGTAAATTAGTGAACAATTCCAAGAAACTTGAAAACGTAAAGAAGGAAGCAGAAAGTGGGAGTAAAAGTTTTGTAAAAATAAAAGTAAAAGAATAGAGAACGTGAAAGAGTGAAGCAAAAAGTAAATGTTTTTAAAAACGTTCCTTTTTAAAGATTCCACCTAACCTGTTGCGAGTTGGAAAATGTGTCCGATCGACAATTCACACGGTCGAAATTCGTGAGAAGCGGTCGTTTCTACGGTGGCAGTGGCGTGAGGAAAACAAATCCTCGTTTAATTGAAGTCATCGGAAACGTTCAGACAGCTCGGTAATAAATTCCAGGTTACTTTTCGCCTTGCTTTTGTCGAAAAAGCAAACATTTTTTTTCAGAAATGGCGCCAGGCTCTCTCTGTACAGTGTGGCTTGTTCTTCACTCCCTATTGCAACGCTTGGTTCGTTTTTTCATATTTGAGTCATGCTGCTTTTGTTCTTCGTTCCAAGTTCCACTCCTCCACCGAAGAAAAGAATACACAAATGAAATACATTTTCAGTGAGGCCGGATCAGAGAAGTTGGATTGAGAGCATCGAACAAGACAACGACAACAAACTGCCACTGAATTTTCCATTTCTAAAGGCACTCAATTTGGAACAAAAGTTGGTAAAACCCGGTTGGAATAATGTTTCATTTTTGTTTTGAAAAAACGTATGTCTTGATTAATTTTTCATTCGTTGTGTGGTGGAAGAAAAGAAATACTGTTTTCGCCCGGGATCGAACCGGGGACCTTCAGTGTGTGAGACTGACGTGATAACCGCTACACCACGAAAACATTGCTTTGATTGTGCTTGAAAACTAAAATCGTTTTCAGTTCAGCAAAAAAAACTAAAATGAGAGTATGCTACGCATTTTTTTAAACTATTCAAGATATCAACAGTTGCAACGCCAACAAGATGCAGCTGCACCTGTCATCCCGCGACAAGCTGCTTTCCGCGGAGCTCGAAAGATGGACGATGAGAAACTGCCAACTTCATTTCTGTCGCGGTTTCTCGGCCGACGAAGATCATTCGAAAATGAAATTCCACCAAAAGTCCGGGAAAAACCTTTTGGCGAACTGATCGGTGCTCCGCCACTGCCGTTTGTGAGCAATGAGCAATTTCGCAACAAAAATGCGCAAGATTTGCTGCCTAATTTTGGACGGCTCGCCGAAAAACAAGAAACCGACTCAGAACGACAATTTGCAGAGCCTTTCATAATTCCGGACGAGCTGGAAAGGTACGTGTACAGCACGTAATACGTCAGTCAGCAAATAATAGTACATAAACAAACTACAAAAACATGTTACATTGTACGTAGATTGCGCTTTTTGAAATGGAGGTTTAAAGTGGCAAATTTTAAAGTTTAAAATTTGAAGTGGCACCATCACAAACATTAAATTAGGAACGAATGGTGATTTTACGCAATAATTTTAGCCGGGGCTAACCCAGAAAAGTGTACAGAACGCCGTCGAGTAGGACGCCCATCTCTGTCATTAAGTGTTTATACATCCCTCGTGGGGCCGGATCCCCCGCACAGAGAATAGTCTAACGCGCTACCACCAAGGACATGAGGGTGACAAAACGTGAAATTTCACAGGTTTTGTGTCTGTATCATGACTCATCTGTTTTGACGTTTCATTTCACTTGTTTTCTATTTTAAAAATATATAAAAATTCAACTGTTTTCGCCCGGGATCGAACCGGGGACCTTCAGTGTGTGAGACTGACGTGATAACCGCTACACCACGAAAACACGTTGCTAATGCACCACACACAGTACTTCCTCTACACACTGGCACTTTAATGGCACTTTGGAGCGTTTAGGTTCTCACACATTCGTGGGTCAGAGCAGCGCACAATGAGCGATTTGTTCAATTTTCCACAGTTGGCCGACAAACCGGCGTGCTTCAGCGGTGATATGGAGGTACGGTCGAACTCAAAATTATAAACTCGGCTCCAACTGCTTGATAGTGTCAAGTAGTCGATATCTCGAGGTCAAGCAAGGTGTCCCGCGTTTTGGACCAACTGCACCGAACAAAAACCGTGAAAAAAATAATGCTGCAGTTATCTTTTATGCAAGACGTCGGCGACAATGGTCAGCTGACCGATTCTCTAATTCTAAAAAACGAAGGGTACTGGTCTTGGTCTTGGGCAATCTTCAGCGTGACACAGCCAATCAGCCTCTTAAACTAGAGTTTTTTGAAACAATTGGAGTTTCCTTGATTTTCAGGTTCTAACCGACGACGGCCGACAAAAGCGAATGGACGAACTTCGTATAGGTGATAGAATTTTGGCGGGAATTTCAAAATCGGACGGCGCCGAACCAGAAGCACTGGTGTTCAGTCGAGTGCGCGCGTTCCTGCACCGGCTGCCAGACGAAACTGCGGAGTTTGTGAACATCAAAACTCACGCTGGCAATGAACTGCGCTTGACTACGAAACATTTAGTCTATGCGGCACCGTGCGACCGAATGCTGAGCGCCGTTTTTGCGGGCAATGTCGAGGTTGGAGACTAAATCAAAAAAATATTGTGTTCGTTCGAGTTTTATGTTCTCTGAAAATGATACAGCAAACAATTCACATTACCGCGTACTCGCTCATAAAAAAGTACCGGTTACTTGCAATTTTATCATGTCATTCGTAAAATTAAAAGTGCAACGCCAATTTAACCAAAATGGTTTAAAAACAGCAGCACAACGTCAATGGAGCAACTTCTTTCTAAAATGCTGATACAGACATTTCAATTTTTTAACAACTGAAAAATAGTGCCCTTAGACATTTACGTACACTTATTTTACTCATTTTCACAGGTCGGCCACTGCATCACCGTAATAGCAGATCACCAAAGTCAAAATCAATTGCCAATTCATACGAAGGTCACAGTGCATCCTGAAAATCGGCGCCCGCCCACAATAATCCCTCCAGTGCTAAAGACCGTGGTCACAAGCGTGGACCGTGAAGTCCGCTCGGGAATCTACGGTCCATACACGGCGACCGGCTCAATTGTCGTCAATGGCGTCTTGGCGTCGTGTCACAGTGGAACGGAACACGAGTTGCTTGCTAATACGTTGATTCAACTTTATTTGGATGTTCACGATTTGTGGTTTCGTTATTATGGGATGCTGATGAGGATGTTTACGGGTGTGTTTTGGCATGTGGACAGTACTGTGGATTGTGTTGAGGACTCAGGAAATACGGTATTCTTGCCTCGAGTGTTTGCATGGATGCATGATTCGGCCGATGTGTTTTTAGGTGATTCGTAACCGATCTTCACGTTGTACAAGTTGAATTCTCAATTTAATATCCAACAATTTTAGCCCAGAATTTTTTTACATCTTTCGTTTTGCACCACTGTATTCTATGCAAAAAAAGTGGTGGATTGGTTTGGTCACACTTGATGCAGCATCGTAACATGGTACTGCACTTAAAAAACCACTGCGCGTTTTTTAAAGTTTTTGAACATCTGCAAATGTTTTTCGCATCGGAAATTCAATTGGTTCAACATAATAAGTGACTTTCTTTGCAGCGTGCATGGGATGCAAATAAATGCCGACTTAATGTGATCTTTACATTCGTTTTTTCACTTCTTTCAAATGAAATGAAATGTTTTCTGTCAATGCTCTTTTTGGGCAATATACATAAAAAATGTAGGTGAGACTGAGCTCACTGTGTCACCATATCAAAGGTTGGTTTTAATGTATCAAAGTCATGTAATTATTGTTGTGAAAGTCAGAAAGAAACACACTCAAAACATACCATTGTTATGTGCGCATACCTCCAAAAACGAATTGCTGAAATACGCCCAAAAACTGTGTCCCTGAAAAGATTGTGCACATCCGTGACTTACACACACAGGTGTATTGTTGGCAGTGGCAGCATTTTGAAATCATCTTGTTTATTGCATTATATGTTTATTGTTGCCGCATACATTACATGTGTCTTCATCTGCGTCTGCGTGTTTTTACATAACCTATGCGGAATTATTATGAGATTTTTACTTTTGCAAATTGACGTGACTTTTGCGTGTGCACGGCCGCCCACGGTTGGTTTCTACATAATGAACTTTGAATTATTATCATGATAAGGTTGTTCACAGCACATTGCATGTTTAACGCTGAGATAAAGTATTTTTTAAATCCAAAATTTTTCAGATGGAATTATCTCTGTGAAACTAAAGCCACTTTAGAAACGCTTAATGACTGAAAATGAAGCGAGGATAATCAGAAAATTTTTAAACTAAATTTTTGTTCGAACGTTATGGCCGGTTTGACCGTTCTTCTCACACTGGCAGCATTGTGTGCTTCACGACAGTCGGCTGCCACGAGATCGCGTACGTTTGTGAAATTTTGTGCTCGAAAAAAACTTGGTTGAATTTAACCGTATCGTATACCAAAGCGAGCTTTGCCGAACATAACCGAACGTTGCGAATACATATCACCTGACGTAACTGTACTGTAACCGTGGCTTTCCGAATCTTGCCGAGCCCAACCGAGTTTTCCGTTGCAGTGTACGTTCTGTGCAAGCCGTCAATCATCGAGATCACCGTTGTATTCCACGACGAACGGTCGCCGTTTTTTGGCATCGTTCACACGAGACCGAATCGGCAAACGTGCGCCGTCTGGGGCGTCGGCGAATCGCAGCTGAAGATTTACGTGCCACTGAGCGAGCCGCAAATGACCGAATGCGGCGTCGTCAGGGTCGGTTGCGTTCGGGTTTTCGATTTGTAAACTGATTTTGGACTCCGCAAACCGGTGTTGTGGCAGTACGGTAACCGAGGAAAAAGTGCCGCTACAATGTAGTTTAAAATTGCCTGCCGTTTCAAATCGAAACGCTGCCCGGAGAACCAAAAAACGGGAACTGCGGCAACACTGCAATTAAGTTGCATAATGTAGACAGCGTTTCTGAGTCTTGCTCAGACTCGTTTGATTCTGTCTTCTTCTGTTACCGTTTTCTACCTTTTTTGCCATCTCGCGTGACTGACCTGTGGTCATATCAACGCTTAAAGTTTTCTTGTTATTTTTTTGGACGTCAAACGATTCGAGTTGAAAAAACCTGAAGCAACAATCATTCAGACGCACGATTTCTACACGGCCGTCATCGACATCCGTCAGCATCACACCGTTGAGCTGTATGACGACAACAGTTTCCTCGTGCAGTGTTCCGTGCAGCCAAACCTGTCGGCTTTCGTGGCAGGCGCACGAGAAAAGTATACGTATATGAAGCAAACGTTTGAGAAAAAAGAATTGAAAATGAATGAAGCTTTTCAGCAACTAAAAATGTTGCTGAGTGTTAGTTTTTCTATTAGCCACTCATTCATTCAGTGCCTGATGTTTGAAAAGGATTTGAAATAACTTATGCCAGTTCTTTGTATTGTGGATTTATTCAAACGTGTCCGAACTAAAATGACGTCATTTGCTTTGAAAACGCCCGTTTGTCAAAATACAGGCACTAAAATGTCAGTTTGTAGTGCTGATTCGACATTCACCATTTGTTTTCGGGAAGAAATCAGTTTGGTTTGCTGTGAACGGCAATCGCATGTTTGGCAGCTCATGACGTCATTTCAGTGGGGCACGTTTAAAAAATAGGTCATATACAACTGTATCTTCATTCTTTGTACCTGTTGGCGGTCTGGTGGCATTCAAATGTGCCGTATGTTTTCTAGCCACCCGGCACCGCCGCCGCCAACGTACAGCGCAATGGCAGTGGCGTTGATCAGTGACGATCGGCCAGCAATTGAAACACAAGTCGGCAAACGCTACATGCTCGAGTTAACCGTGCCCAATGGTAAGAATTTTACAGCTAAAAGGTAGCCGACAGAAATTTCTTGCCGTCCTTTTCTTTGTCCAAAATTTCTCATTTTCAGTTTACTACCATCGTGTGACTTCATGCGTTGCGTTTGCTGGCTCCGTGACGATACAGTTCATCCCTATCATTGACAGTCTTGGGTAAAATCTTCATCAGTTGTGTAATACGTATTCCCGCTTAAATACCGCAGGCGAAACTCGCCAGTAATGACTTTTCCTCCCTTCCTTCGCTGATCTGCATGCAGTGGTGCAACCAATCAGCTGCTTAATATTGCTATTGCATCAACAGTTACGCATCAAAATTTTTTTAGCTGTTTACTCAGAAATTTTTTTCCCAACTGTTGCAGTTGCCCCGTCGACCCTGCCACAATCACTCCGTTCACGGCCGTTTACGAAACGAACAAACTACGCGCGGAATTGACAATGTTCCGATTCAACGAGTCACACCGTTTTCACGTGCAATGCACTGTGGCACACTGCGTCGATGTTTGCGCTCAGGTTTTTAGCATACAATTTTAAAATTATCTATATCTAATTTGCAATTTCAATACAACAAAACAAATCAAGAGAATTTGGTTCAGGCAGCTGTACAATTTTTTCAGTGGATCGTATTTCTCATTTTCTGCAAATGACCGAGGAGAGGACCAGGATAAAAGGCTTTTGTCTCTTTTGCCTCCTTTTTTCAGCATTTTATCGTTCTTACAGCCAATTTGTCTTCCACGAACGGAGTTTGATCTTCTGGCGTTGCATCGCCCGTTGCCGCAGGAAAGCATCGAGGCCATTGCGTCAACCAGGGTTATGGTAGTGGATGGGTGGCAAATTGTCAGTAAGTTTTGTTTTTCTCTGGTTGTCTAAAAAGTCAGATTTCGATATGTTAGGTTTTTGAAACGTTTCGATATTTTAGAAGTCTGTTTGTAAATGAAATAGTACCGTATTCCATTAAGTACCGTAACCTGCATAGCACCGTAACCCGTCTTGAGCCGCAGCCCGTCATAACCCGTATAGTACCGTGATCTCCATTTTCAGAGGTCACTCGTCGCACGCCGTGCGAGTTCGCGGCCGACCCCGGTCTGTGCGCGATGACGATCGCAAGCGGTGTGATGACGCTGTTGATTTTTGTTTTCTGTTTCGTCGGTGTTCACAATCGTCCGTTCAACATGCGCCTGTCGATTCATTCGTCGCTAATGTCGGACACAAATTCGTCTGATGGAAGCATCGCTAAAAACAAGAAAGGCCGGAGAATAACGTTGCCGGCTTACCGTATCCTACCGTATTCACTGGCGCTGCCACCACCGACGCAGACGGAGGCAAACGCAGGTTGGTTGGCGTAGTGTAGTGGTTAATGGTGTTGCATTGGTTCGACTCTCCCCGATGATGGAAAGTAACGCTGAGGCTGTCGTACTTCGTTTCACTATAGCTGACGTTAAAATAACAAGAACTGTCATAACCCAGATTGTACAGTCGTTGGCGCCATTCACTTTCACTAAACCTATCAACTGCTCAAATCCACACGGTGGTTTTTTCCAACACCGCACGTAATAACAGAATGGAGCTGAACTGAACTGATGAAACGAACCATGTTCCAAACCAAATTATCATTGTTATTCTAAAAACAAATCTATAGGCCAACTGATTTCTTCACTTTCGACCAATAACTCGTCGACCGAGGGTGGTCAACATGCGAACCGCGCGAAGGACAACAACGGCAACAATAACTCGAAGCTCACCAGACCCACAATCATCAGCAGTACTGCAACAGAGAAAACAGACAACACCCAAGACGAAAACAAAGTAACCATCGACGACGACGGCGAGCAACTGGACGAACGAATCCACGACGAACACCAGCAGACTGAGGACGAAGAGATCGAGGAGGGCGACTGTCTGTCTGAGGCGGATGAGGCGCAGATGCGTCGTAGGCGCGAGGAGTTCTTGGAGCAAGCGACGACGATTGGAACCGTCGTTACTGATCAATCGGTTAGGTTGCTTGCATTTTTAGATTTCTTTTGTTTACGCAGTTGATTGGTCAAACGCAATGATGACAAAACTTTTGCTGTTAATCAAAATGACATGTGTCGCCAATTTAGCTATAAAAAAACATTATACCGGTAACTGCAAAAATATTATGCAGCTAAAAAGATTCGGCCACAGAAATTCCTTTCACCTTTGTGTTGTCTGCCCATTTTTGAACGAACGCTCAGAAGAGAACAAGACATCTGAAATTGTGAAGACATTTCTATTTTTCTGTCGAAGAGTTCATATTGCAACAACAAACAAAACCTCGCACATAGGTCTACCCAACAATCAACAAATCAGAGTCGCATCCGACGATGCTCATTCGTCAGCGAACAGACGATTTTACCCTGAGACATCAAGGGACAGCGGGAGGCCCGTTGGTTGTCATTGCTGCGCCCCCGCCGCCCGCCAATGGCAACGTCGCAGTGAATGGTGAACCTGGACGATTCGACGAACAGCAACACACGACGACCGATGGTAACTGCCAGTTTGGGGGGGGGGCTCGCGCTGCAATGTCAGTTGTGAACTGTGCTGCTTGTTGTCAAGACACTGTTTTTGGAACCACAAAAAAGCCGCATAAAAATCGCAGTTTTCCCTATGGCTTCTTGTCTCATATTGGGTGCAGCAGTAACAGGAGTACATTCATTTGTGTGGCGGTTTTCAAAAGAACTCAAAATGGTCCAAAACGCTTGAGCGCCGGCAAGACAATGGACACGAACACATTGTCAGAGATTTGTTCGAAACAAAAACCTGGATTCTTGATTCTAGCCGGCGGAAGCCGCCGCAGTATTCTGGTGACACGAACGCAAAATGGAAGTCGAATTCGAAACAACGACAACAAAAGCACAAATGCGGACCAAACACTCGGGCGAAAGCGGCCGACCGTGCGCATACAGCCCGAGTTCATCAGAGACGACGACTCGCGTCAGGTGGGCGATTGAAAACACAAAAACTGGCGTAACAAAATGATTTGACAAGGAAAAAGACAAAGAGTGAATTTGAAAATTTTGCGAAATAAAACGTTTTTCAGTCATCCTCCACACTACGCTCGCAATCCCGCCCCACCACCGCCTTTTCCCCACCAGCCAATCAGCAGCAAGCCAACAAAACACCACAGTACATGAACATCGACAACCAAACATCGACGAGAAACCTAAATTATCAAAAGTCAAGCAGCACTGTTCACAACAACAAAAACGACACGGATAGAAAAAAGAAACGCCCGAAACCGCCCGCCCGTCTACAGTCACTGCCGCGAAACAAGAATTTGGCGCCAAATTCAAATTCACATCAGCAACCAATCAGCAGCGCCAACGTGCAGCCGAACGAATTCGGCGGTCAAACCATACACTATCCGCCGGTTTCATCAGGCGGTCACAACGAAATCCCTAATAACAATCATTTTCAAAAGCCCGCGACCGGCCCACAAAGTGGGTCGCAAAGGCCCGCGCAGAAACCGCCGCCGCCACCGCGTGTCCCGGTGCTTTCAATGCAACCAGACGAGCATGCTGCTATGCCGGAAATTGAAACCAACGTGACACCGCAGGGCAGTCGGTGGTTTTTTGACGTGTGAAAGTCATTGCGGGGCGGCTATTTTCCTTATTTACTCTCAATTCATGGTTCTGGATCTGATTGATTGTTGCTTTTCTGCACACATCTTTTACATGTCTGACACACTGTTGATCATGGTTGCATCATGGCTCTTAACCAATCAGCGCAGTCAATTTCAAAGGTTTCATATATTTTACACGAAGTTTTATTTACAGGTTTGACAAAAAAAACAGCTTCTTTGACACCGATTTTTCGAATGTTTGAATAAAATCATAAAAATTATATCACAGAAAACTTATACGGGCAATGAGGTGGTAAAATGAAGCTACATGATATACTAATTCATCTGCTGCATATATTTTCGAAAACGCGGCGCTCAAAACCGCATGTCGTTCGGTTCGCGTTTCGCTTTGTTGTTATCGGCCACCGTGAATATTGGTGAAACGCCGATCATCAGCGCCGACTGCTGCAGTTGGCGTGTGGGCGAGCGCACGTGCTCACGCGAACTGGCCGCATCGTGACGCGCATCGAATGCGTCCAATCCGAGCCGATCCCACCAGAATGTTCCGGTCGTGATCAGTCGGCCGAAGCCGTGCTCGTGCGAGAACGCGTAGCTCGAGCGAACCGTGGCGATCATGCGCGCGCGTCGTGCCACCGAGTCGACCTCGGCAATCACATCCGCCAACGCCTGCCTCGGCCCCACCGTGCGGCTACCCGCGGCCGCTGCGGCATTCGCGCGGTCGTACTGTTTGAGGACACCGCTCAGTTGCAGGTAGCGAATGCGGGTGGACACGTCCGGCGCGATCTCCTGTGCAACGGGGAAAAGCCGGCAATTTGTCAGTGGAAACAAGAAAATCTGCTGAAAAACGTAGCAAGTTTTTTGAAAAGCTGTGAATCCGGCAAAAAAACAACTACACGAGTTTAGTATTCAGCGCAACGAATCTTTGCTGAACAATACCAAAAATTAAAAAATCGTGATTAAATACTGTGTTTTATTTTGGTTCCGAGACTCCAAAATTGATAAAGTGGTGCGAGAGTCCCCTAAAGAGCGCCGGGGCTGGGGTCATCACTTGGGCTATTTTGAATTGCCACAAAAAAACTTGAAAAAGCTTCCTTTCTGCGTCTGCGAATGCAAAGAGTCACAGAACCCTAAAAGTTGATAATAGCTGAGTAACGAAAAGTGACAAAAGACAAAGAGCGAACCTGCCAAAAGAAGCGCACACCAACAACGGGCAGCCAAAGAACGACGCTTGTCAACAGAATACACAGCCAGTACTGGATGTTGCCCATGGAGGCCAACGCGGTCGCGGCCGAGGGCACCGATCGCAGCAGACCGATTTCCGGCAGCAACCGGTAGTAAATCAGCACGAACGCGAAGTACGACAGAAGACTGCCCCAGATCGTGACGTGGTTCCAAACTGGAAACGAACATCCAAGAATAAGAGAGAAAACTGTGCGCATACTCTGTTGCAACACACCGTGATGTACAGTAGCAAGACACAAATAAACACGCTGGTATTGTGGATTTATTCAAACGTGTCCGGACTAAAATGACGTCATTTGCTTTAAACGCCCGTTTGTCAAACAAAGTACAGGCACTAAAATGTCAGTTTGGTGTGACTGATTCGACATTCACCATTTGTTTACGGAAAAAAAATCGGTTAGCTGGTCTGGTAAAGAAAGAAGTCTGGTTAGCTGTGAACGACAAGCGCATGTTTTGCGGCTTATGACGTTATTTCAGTGGGTCACGTTTGAAAAAATAGGTCATACACACACACACACTGCTGTTTCAGGAGTGCTTCTGTGCCGGTGTATTTGTTTAGACTGTTCAACGCCACATGCATATCTTGCTGTCTAGCTAATGTCCAGCAAAGACTGCACCTGTCCAATATGAAGTGTCCATCGCGATCTGCCCGCTGACCGCCACGACCAAACAGGAGAAGATCGCAAACGCCAGCGACGCGTAGTCGTTCTGCTCCTGTCCGTTTTCGCCAATGGTCTCGTTGAAAAACCAGTAGGGAATGAAAAACAACGCCATCGAACTGACGGTACCATGGAACATCGAGTAGATGAAGATGCGCATGTTGAAGTACAGATTGAACTGGCCCGGTATGTACAACTTTGGAAATCTGTGGTGCGCGAAACGAATTGATGAAAACAATTTTTCCAGATAGAAATTTTTGAACCTATCTGGATATCTACACAGACACTAACTCTCATGTAAAAAGTTCTTTGAGAAAACTTTCAAACCTCTTCGCTTGTTTTCTCGTTTGTTTTTTTTTAACTTTGCTACCGTAATTCAAAAGTCTCAAACTTTTCAAAGTGCTTTCACAAAAAGCGTCACTTTTTACATCAATTACATTATAACTGTACCTTAGCGAGTATTTCTCATTGACATCTTTGTCCATGATTCCCATCACCATCACCGGCATCGAGGTGAACACAATGTTGTACAGCGTCAACAGAATCTCGTCGTAAATCGACTGAAAGTAAATAAAGTAAAAACTTATAATCATGTTGATTGAATAAAAAAAAAATTTTTGTTTGCGATACGCGCGGTAAAACCAAAAAACCGGCGCATTGCGGCAAAATGGTGCACGTTTCGGAATTGAGGACGAGACAGGCAACGTTAAAAAGCATGCAGCGCATGGAGGGAGTGTAGAGAATTGCTGAAGTTTGGGAATGAAGGGATTTTTGGGAATGAGTCAAGTTTTTTAAAAATATAACTTTAACCAAGAAACAGAAATACAAGAAAGAAAGTGAATTACGGCACGTATCGCAACTGATCAAAGCGCAGCGCTGGCACTTGAAGTGGCGGGGATGGTAAAAAGTCATGTTTTTTTAAAACTAAAGACTTTATTATTCTCAAAACGCCCTGACCTGAGCCGAATACGCGCAGAAGAACGAATACCAAAAGTTGGCCAGCGTGAACGCAAAATTCTTGTAGAAAAAGTAGCACAGAAATTTCGACATTCGAAGGTACGACCATCGACCGTGGACGAGCAGGAGGCGCTCGAGGAAGCGGAATTGCGCGATGCTGAAGACGGGAACTGGAGAAAGCTTCGCTTCTGGCTGCACGTTCGGGGTTCGTACATAATCATTGTGTACACTGATCATGCAGGGCAGTTGTTAGCATGCTTTTCGGGGTTAGCTTTGCAAGCTACTATAGGAAATCGGTTACATGAGTTAACGTCAATTAACGCCAATTGCGACGCCGACTGACGTTCGTTAACGTCACATTTCTTTCTCCCCGTTTCTTAAAAACAGCAAATCGTGTCCAATCAACGAAGGCGGGACCAACCTAAAATCGGAGCTCATCACGGCCTGCATGCCCTCTTGGCTACTGATGCCGACGCCAATGTGTGCCGCTTTGATCATGGACACTGGAAAAGGAGTAGAATATCAGTGAGTCAGACTGCTTTTCTAAAAAAAAACAATGGATATGAAAATGCATTGGATGCACCACTGGGAATGAACGAACCAACGAACGAACAGCAATTTCGGCAATGTTTTTGACCAATACTAACCTAGAATTAGTACGCAACGGGCGTACAGAGCGCCCGTCAACCAGGACGCACATGGAGTTTTTCTGTCATTAAGTATTTATACACCTCTCGGCGGGACTCAATCTCCCGAACTCACAGTGAAGACTAACGCGCTTCCACCCTGGCAACGAGGGTGACAAAGCAAAACCTTGTTAGAATCATTCGTGCCGAACGAGTCTACAATATTCGATAAGTCAAATAATGCTTCTAAACACGTGTGTTCAAAGTTGCATTTCATATGAAAACGTTCCCCCGACCGTCATTAGCGCCGTCGCCAATCGCCAGTGTGACGGCGTTCTTGTTGCGTTTCACCAACTCGACCACCATCGCCTTCTGCAGCGGCGTCACACGACAGCAGATCACGGCGTCACATCGCGAGGCGACTTCCAGCAGCAACAGCTCCATCGTGTCGCACAGCGCGTGCATCAGACTGTGCCCGTTGATCACGAGGCCGAAACCTGCAAGAAACACAATGAAAATGAACCTTTTTTGAATGAAGATCGCGTTTTTTGTGTGTGAAGAAACGCAGAGGCCAGCAATACAACACCATGTGCAGTCGGTGTGTCATACTCTGCAACTTTGAGCAAAGCATGCACACAGTATGCCACGCACGAGTGCGATTCACGTTACCGTGCGCGTTGCCTCCGACAGACAGCGTTCGCAGGTCGACGCTGCTGCAGCTGTGCGCGCTTCGCTTCGTGTTCTCATCATCAACCGATGGCTCGGGCGAGCGCGATTTCGATTCCTCAGTGCGTTTGCTGTTCCCGTTCAACCGGTCATACTTGTCCATCAGCCGTTTCGTGTGCTTGAGCTGCGTCTGCACTTCCTGCAACGTGACGCCATCGATGACGAACACGTCGCGCATGGCGTCCGTCAGCAGACGGCAGCTGTAGCCGATGTTGATCGCCGTCTCTTGTTTGTCGCCTGTAAAATGGTCCTCAGTCGGTTGACCAGGTTTTTTTCAGAGACGTCCTCAATAGACTCCATCTGATTTTGGTGTTTGAGACAATTGCCTCAATTCGTTTCAATCAATCAATCAATCAAGTAATCAATCAATCAAGTAGTCAATCAATCAATCAATCTATCAATCAAGTAGTCAATCAATCAATCAATCAATCAAGTAGTCAATCAATCAATCAATCAATCAATCAATCAATCAATCAATCAATCAAGTAGTCAATCAATCAATCGATCGATCAATCAATCAATCAATTAATCAACCAACCAATCAATCAATCAATCAACCAACCAATCAATCAATGGATCAATCAATCAATCAATCAATCAAATCAACTCAACTCAATCAAAACGAATCAAATGCAAACGTACCCGTTAACACCCACAGTTTGATGTTCGCCTGCGCCAGATTCGCGATCGTCTCTGGCACACCGTCCTGCAGTTTGTCCTCGATGGCGGTCGCGCCAATCAGATCCAGTCCCGTCTCAATGTCCTCATAGACCTGTTCGAGTTTTTCTTGCCGATTCTCGAGCGCAATCGACGCTTCGTGTTCCCGTCGCAAGTAACGCTGCAACGTGTCGTTGTGCAATCGTTTGCTCGCTAAGCACAACGTTCGTAGCCCTTCGGCGGCAAACTGGTCCAGATGCGCCAAGGTGACGTCCAGCAATCGCTGCCGCGACTCATCCGTGATGCGCTCCAAAATCATCGAATCGGCGCCTGACGTGTAAAATTTGTTGAACGTCACACCAGAAATGACGTCATTCAGTCGAGTGGTGCTGGTCGCTTGTGCTAACCTTCACAGTTTTGCGTGACCAGTAAAAGAGAACTTGCTCGACAAAATCCTCATCGATCCGTGGCATACAACTGTTTTTTTTAATTCTAAAAACTCTCAAAACAAAATGACCAACCTTTGCAGAACAATGTCGTGACACCGGTTGCCTGATCCCGAACAATGACGGACATTCGTTTGCGGACATTATCGAAATCAATGATCGACAACAATTCATACTGCTCTTCTCTGCCAAACACGTCGATTGTTATCGTTTTCGGGGTTCGAGATTTGAAAACAACGCCGAAATTTCGGGCTGCATTCGTCAAAGCAGACTCGTCTGGCGACTGTGCCTGTCAATTGCCGTCAGCTTTAGCTCTTTACCATCTGAGAAACTGTACTGCTTTTTAGCAGAGACGTTAGCAAGAAAGAACCTGTGCAGTCTAAAGCGGCGCTACGCGTTAAAACATAGCTACGCGGTCACTAAATACTGTTTCATGAATGCTCCTTAAGTCCAAAACTGTGAAAAACAGCTTTGTTAAAAAAATCCGCATTTAAAATTAAAAATTAAACCAAAAACCACTGGAAAACGCATAAAAATGTGTTTTTGCCCAACTTTTAGAGAAAAAAGGCCCGGGACAAAAATCTAAGGTCAGATTCAAATTCAGCGACCCCAAAACCCTCCATGTAGAACTAAAAATTAAAATTACAAGTTGTTTCTAACTTGATTTTTTTACTGTGAAACGAAAACGTGTGCAAAAAGCAAAAAAATCAACTTTTTACCCATTTTTTGGGTGGGCAAGTGGTCAGTTGCAAAATATCAAAACTGATTCCGATACAGCGGTTGTAAGGCTGTTGTAAAACAGCTTTGTTAAAAAATCCGCACTTAAAATTAAAAATTAAAACCAAAAAACACTGGAAAACGCAAAAAAATGTGTTTTTGCCCAATTTTAGGGCAAAAAATGCCCGGGGCAAAAATCTAAGATCAGATTCGAATTCAGCGACCCCGAAAACCCCCCTGTAGAACCAAAAATGAAAATCGAAAAATTGTGTTTATGAGCTCAAAAAAATGTTTAAAAAAATAGCGTAATTTAAAAAAAAAGTAATTTTAACTAGCGTCGTAGCGCCTCAGGGACCCCCCTTGCAAGGGCTCATTGATACACGGCCTTAAAGAACTCCGCAAGATCTTTCACGTGAATACTGTGTGAGGTTCCAGAAACTGTGCAACTACGAGATACGGTAGGGCTAAAAAGGTACACTTTGCGAAAAATCGCAAAAAATCGAGGGTTTTTCAACTTCCGCACCCTAAAAACGACCTTTATAGGCATAATCAGGGGGTACTCAGGGGGTAAACCTGAAGCGCCTTGATTAGTAGAATGTCCCTGCACCCTTGGTTTAAAAACTTTTCCATGTATCACGGAATGTTCCTAGGGCCCCCCCACTCTTATTTGCAAACGGTGTTAAATCACTTTGGGAAGTTTTTCTGACCAAATTGTTTTCTGACCAAATGTTGCCCCTGTCATTCACAACTGCAGAATATCTTGAAAACATGAAAAATAGACAAATATGTTGTTAAATGCAGACGGTTGATTTAGCTGTAACAAATACCAAATGATGACTTTTGGTGATAGGCCGAGTGTGCACAGCAGAAAAAAGATGAAAAAAGCAATACTCACATAGTAGCTTAGCGATAACGAACACCAAATTGCATTAGTCTTGCGTGAGTCTGAGTGTTCTGCTGAGAACAGATGCGAATTTATTTATCTTTTCAAATGCAAAATGCAAAATTCTTTTTTTTTTATTCACACATTTGCCACTTTGATTTTTTACACTGTAAAAATGAATTGAAAGTGCAAACCAATAAAAATTTAGATCTGAAAAAAAACTTCCCGAAATGTTCTAACAGTGTTCCAAATTTTAAGTTATAAGGTCTCAGCACAAGCCAGTGAGCGCATTTTGAAGTTGGAACCTTTTTTGGATTTCCCTGTACTTTGTTAGGGCGCGGGAATTTAAAAAAAGAAACTTACCAAGACCTATCAAGATCAAAAGTTGCAAATCTTGGTCAGAGTTTCTTGGTTCTATTTTGTTTCAGTGCTGTCAGAATACAATTGGTGTCACTTTTGAGTGGTCAGTCCGTGCAAGCAAGTGTATAGTTGGCCTCACCTGAGCTCTTTGTCCTGGTGCGTGTGTAGGGGTGCAGTATTGCTGAGCGCCATCATTTGCTCCGGGTGCTGCATTTGCAAGAAGTACGTCGCCTTGTACTCGGGCTCATCGAAACACGGAAACGCATAGCGCGCTGCCTCAGACTCAAACTGCGTCACCGCGAAATACCTGGGAAACGAGTCAGCAAACTGTTGGCCATACAATAATGACTGTGGATTATCAGACAAGCCACAGGAAAACACGACCCATTTGAAAAGTTAGAAATTCATTGCAAACAGAAATCGCATGTGTTGCTGTGCATAGATAGCGGCGCACTTTGTGGCGCCGTTTTCTTGATAGCTGGCCATGTAGAAGCCATTGAGGTCGTCTCTGAGCACGCCGCTGAACACAACGCGCAGCTGCAGCTCGTCGGTCGCTCGGACCCAGTCGTCCAAGTGGAACACGACCATGCCGACATCGTCCAGCTGCTCGTGCCGTGTGATTGCAACCGGCTCGCTCGTCACCGCAGCCTGCGCGAAACACTTTGCATGTGAACTGAAACGGAAAACAATGAAAAAAGACAACAACAACTGCAGCACTCACGGACTTCACCGTGAGATTCCTGGCATTTAGCGTGATGTTGATTGAATCTACAAGGCAAATCATTTTGATCGTCACTTGACCGTCGAACGAGCCCAGTTGACTTTCGGTGTAATCAAGGGTGGTGCCATTGAGGTACGGATGAATCAACAAATCGTAGTGCAACGGGGTGAACGCTGCATCAAGAAGATCGATTTTAAAAATTGATACGGGTCGAAACGTTGCCAACAGATGGCCATTTCAATGCAAACAGGTTCTTGACTTAAGGACTCGATAATAAAGGTTGACGAACATTTTGGCAGCCGATAGCTGGGCACAGGTGTTGGTGCAGTCGCAGTGCTGGTGGTGACGGGGCCGGTTGTGCTTGAGTGCTGTTCATTCTCGCATTGCAGCCAAAGAATCAGCAACACAAGAGCAGCGGCCAAAAGCAGCACGATCACGAGCACGCCCACAAAGACACAAACTTGCAGCAGTCGATTCCAACGGCTGATGCGGCGGTGCTCGTTGATTGGAACAACAGCGCGCAATGTCATCATGTGCTAAAAGCGCCACTGATGCAAACTGATGAACGAAACCACTTTGCTCACTGTAATTTCACAAGCTGTCAGTTTGCTTATTCACCTTTTTTCATTTCTTTTAATTTTACGACGTAGTAATACGTCAATTTATCAGCAGTGCAGCAGTGTTTTATCTGATGGTAATGACCTAATATGTTCAAAATCTGCAAAAAACTTTGGCGTGATGACAACAGACCAATCAACACATCATAAAAATACGTTCAGTTTTTGGGCTTTATTTGTTCACTGCTTCCAAAATACTCGAAAAAAGCAAAGTGATTGATAATAGTTGGGGTGTGTGGTCGCTACTGAGAATGACTGCTGCTACTAAGAATCAGTTCGTTATCACACTTCTAACGTTGCGTTCGCTGCTTTATGCGTCAAATATTGCGTCATGCTGAAATTGAGGAGCTCGTATACAACCTTTTAGAACTTTTTAGGGTGCAAAACAGTATTTTGTGCCGTTTTTTTGATAAACAGTTGCTGATAACAAAATTTTAACACCAGTGTTTTTTGCCACGCATCGCAAATGAGTTTTTTTGAAAATTATAATGTCAACCGCACCAACCAAATAACGGCAATAATACTAGTGATCGCATCGCAAAGAACGCTGAGATTCAGTGGAGACTAGTGGGTCGGTTGCCCACAGCCTGTCTCCCAGGTTCGCATTCGTTTGTACACTTACACGGTTCATAGTTGCCTGTAATACTGCCTCCACAGACTCCAGTTACCCGTATGCCTGCCTCCGCAGTTCCCGCCTGCCTCTCCGGTTTTCGCCTGTTTTTTCCACAGTACCCGATGGCTCGCGTGCTTACTTTCACAACTCCCGGTGATCCACCTGCTGTTTCCACAGTTCCCGGTTGCCTCCCTGCCCGTTTCCACAGCATTCGGTTTCCCACGTATCTGCCTCCTGTAGTTCGCGGTTTCCCAGTTTGCCTTTCTAGTTCCCCCGTGTCTGTTCTCGGGTTGCCAGTTGCCCTGCCTTTCTAATTCCAGGTTGCGTGCGTGCCTGCTTTTGCGGTTCCCGGCTAAGGCGAAAACACCATTTAGTTTTTTGTCCGTCCGCACAGACGTCGATTTAAAAATCCCGTGCGCAAAGTTACAGTGTAATTGTGCCCGCAATACATTAAGATAGCCTACCTACACAACACGATTTCTAAATCGCGTTGGCCATTTTTAAGTGTCGCGTCCGTGCGCACGCACAAAAAAAACTAATTGCTAAATCCATGGTGCTTTACGTTCATAGTGTCCAGTTTCCCGCGTGCCAGTGTAGCTTCCACATTCCTTGGTTGTCGGGCGTGTCTGTCTCTCCGGCTTCAGATTCTCCTCGCATGCCTACCTTTTCAGTTCCCGATTGCTCACGTGTTTGCCCAATTCGTTGTATCCCAAAGAACCAGAGCCAAACCTTTCGATTTCATTCTAATCAAAAACCATATCATGACGTCAAAAACAATTAAAATGCGTGCTACACATACATCAATGTGTCTGTGTCGCAAATTGCGCTGCGCTTTGACAGAACACATGTCACAAGTAGCACAAAGTAGAAACAATATGATCGGTTTCACTCTTATCTCCCGTGTAACATATCAGCAAATGCAAATCTACTTTTTCGGTTTCAACTTTTTCAGTTGTCTTTAATGTATTCGTTTATTGTGGCGGCTTAGCCAACTCGTTCACAATGTCCGGAACAATGGCCTAAATTGGGCATTTTGAGATTACGTCATTTTTAAACCGTTACCAACTGAACTTCATGGATGGGTATTCATCATTTTAAATAAGCCAAGTGCGTAAGAACAAACGTTCGGGTTTGTTGGCGGTGGGTAACGTTTCACAGGCACACCTTGGCGGTTAATCAAGAATTTCGTGAAGTTCCACTTGATGTCACTGCAATCAATCGCTTCGAATAAATTTGTGTCTTTAAAACCTGCATAGCAGCCAACGAAGGTAACAAAATATTTTTACCCATTTCCAATGTCGTCCGAAATTTTTTGTTTCAGGAACTTCCAGAGCGGATGTGCCCGTGGGCCGTTGACCAGGATTTTTGAGTACAAATCAAAAGTCGAGTTCCACGTGTCTCGGACGAAATGTTTGATCTCTTCATTTGTGCCTGGCTCCTTCAACGAGATTTTCTAGTTCGCTCATGCTAGACTTCGCTGTGGCAGTGCAAAATTTACTGCGGCGATGTTGATTTTCTGTTGCGAATCAAAGGAAAACTCTCATACCAACCTGACCACCGAACTGATTGCACGGAAACGCGGCGATTTCGAATCCTTGCGCTTTGTATTTTTGATAGATTGGCTCCATTTGCTGATAGTTAACGGGCGTGAAACCTCAGTTTGACGCAACATTCACGATGTACACTACTTTGCCTCTGCAATAATAAAATTCAGAGATGGGTCAATCACAAATTCTCAGAAAAACAAAATCAAAACCAAAGTTTGATTGACGGGCTCAGGTTACCTGTACTTTTGCATTGGCACAGTGTTTCCGTCGATGTCAACTGCCTCAAAGCTGTATATGTTGTCCTCAGCGCTCACCACGGCCACGGCCGCAAACAGCCAGAACGCCCCGAGGCGTTCCATTTCGCTTCACTTGTGTTGCTCGAACGCTCTGCTGGCTTTTTCTATTTTTTTAGATTGAATTATCTAAAATACAGATTTGTGTTTTTTTGCTAGCTTGTAGATCTTGCTAGCTCTTGATTTTGGAAATGTGCACATAAAAAACCAAACGAAAATATCCCATGAGCAATAACAAACTGGATAGTGAATACTGAATAGTATGATTCGATACATAAGGCTAATGCCACAAACACAATACAAAATGTGCCAGTTCTGGAATTTGAATCAAACGGGCCCAGTAAAAAAACGCCCGTTGTTGGTTTATAAAAATCGTACAAATAAGGTAAACGTACAAATTATTTCAAAAAACGCTAAGTGAAACCAACCAAGCGATAACAATCGTGCACAAAGCAAAATGTGACCGCGTCCTGTTGTTCTCGATAAGAAAAAACTGAAACTGATCAAGAAACAAATTTTCCTTTTTTCCTGCTTCAGCAAATACAGGGTGTCCCAAAAAAACATAGCAAAAGTAAATGGCTCGTGCTGCCGACTGGTTGCATGTAAAGCCGTGAAATTTGAAACACTTTTAGAACTAAGGAATACATTTTGTGTGTTCAAATTTTATTCCGAAATTCCACTTTTTCAATAATATCTCAGTAGAAATACGTAAAAACTCAAAAATCACCTAAATTCAGTTTTTTTGACTCAAGATAAACATCATTGTCGCCATCGAGAATGTCATCTGGCAGTGGCACAAGTTCATCGTCAGCTTCAACTTCACTGATGTCATCATGTTCATGCTCACGGTCGTTCAGTTTCATGTTTCTCGGCTGCTCAATGTGTTTTCCATTGTTCTCAATGAACGACGACATTCGATGTTTGAAACTGATGATCACTTTCTGGTGCAGCGCCCGATCATCGATGTTTTTTTGCACACCGCTGCAGTGGTGGGCGCCGAAAATGTCCCAGATTATCCGTCAGATGCCTCCAAACGCAGAAGTCAACGGCTTCATGTCCGGACTCTTCTCGGGCCATTCAATTCTGCCCATGCGACCGATCCAGCGCTCACTGAACACGGCGACAGCCACTCGCGCACTTGTTTCAATTTTCCTCTTGACTTATGTTTTTGGGGCACCTAAAGGAAATTGTGTACCGTTCGGCGCCCAACCCTGTAAGTCGCGGTGGTCTGCAAGCAGCTGGATGGAACTAAAACGTCGTTCAGTTGTTGCTGTTTGAGTCTTTATTTTTCGCATGATGTTTTGCACAGCAAGAACAAAAATGCCAAAACGTTTTGTATGAATGATTCACAACAACAATCGAATGTACACAAAACAAGCTGCAGCAAATGATCACATCAGTGCACCTGCGTTGCAGTTGAATGTAGCAATTTAGCAAGTGCACGTCACAACTTCAAATGTGCAGTGTTCAGAAATCACACCTGCATGCAGATCAGCACAACACAGCAACACCGCGCTGCACTTCGCACGTTGCTCTACGCCTCTTTTGCCAGTTCACGAACGATGTCTGCTTCAATCTCCTGTAAAAAAGAACAAGTGTATCAAAATTTTAAACTGAATATTGTGGCTTTCAAATGCTACAACAAAACTTTGATGTTAATGCCAAAGAAACATACATTTGGCGGTACCGATGGCCGATAGCGTCCCACGGGCACACCCCGTCGACTGATGAGGAATTTGGTGAAGTTCCACGTCACGGCACTGCATGTACAAAATAGTGCAGTTAAATTGGTGCTTTCCACAAACAAAATGCATCATAACAGCTGACAAACTGATCACTGCTGTACTCACTCAGTTCCAAACTCGTTTGCCAACGATTGTTTCAAAAAACGCCACAGCGGGTGTGTATCAGGCCCATTTACCAGGATTTTGGCGTACAAATCGAACGTTGAGTTCTTTTCTTCTCGCACAAACTTTTTGATCTCTGGGTTTGTTCCTGGCTCCTGTGCGCAGTCAAAATCATTCAAGCAGTACATAAATTAATTAATTAGTGATAGACTTTTAACACAGGTTATTGCTCGACCAAAAAATTGCGGGTCACCTGATCTTTGAATTGATTTGACGGAAACGCTGCAATCTCAAAGCCTTGCTTTTTGTATTTCTGATAGAGCGGTTCAAGCTGCTTGTAGCTGATTGGTGTAAAGCCTCATTTTGTCGCCACGTTCACAATCAACACAACTTTACCACTGAAAATGCAATTTTGTGAACTCACTCGAACACATACATAATGTCAGTCAAAAGGGGTCTCGTGAAGACACCTTCTATACTTTATGTGTGTACCTGTACTTTTCCATAGAGACGTATTTCTCACAGTCAATATCGACAGCATCAAAGTCGTAAATGGTCTTCACTTGCTGAGCATTGCTAATCAGAGCACTGGCCAAGCACAGCCATGCCACGCCCGCAACATTCAGGCCCTCGTTGGCCATAATGCATTCACAGTTCTGTATTTTTTGCTTCCGTTCGGTTGATTTTTGTTTTGGCCAAATACCCTGAAAACAACTGTGAACGCTAATGTATTTGCAAAGTTCCAAAGTAGTTTTCAAATACCATTTGAAACACGTCAATAACAGTTTTATTTACTCTAAAAAACCAAAGAATGAAAAGCTACATGTTGAATGACAGAACATACAAAACTAATAAGTAGAGTTCTTTAACACCGACAAAATGAAGAACGAAAGCATACGAAAACAGAAACAGTTTCGCGAATTGAAAAAGCTGTCGAACAAAATAAAAATTTTTGCGCAACTATCAAGTAAAAACCAGTTTTTTCGTGTTCGACTATACAGAGAAAACACATGACAACATTAAAAAAGCAAAAACAGCACAAACGATTGCAGTTTTTTTGGGAATTTTTAATTGCACTCGGGTAGACCGTTCCGGGCATGCATAAATGTGATACAAGGTGTTTCCAATTACAGTGATTTGCACATTTGTTGTGACCCACTTCTAATTTCATCAAGACAGTGGCTGAAATTAGCCAAAGCCAGGAGGGGGTTCAATCGAGGGCGCAGCAGCGCGCGCATGGCGACGTGGACAGCCGCAGTAGGCAGCGTCCGGGCCGGGGGTCCCGGGATAGCCTGCGTTAGGTTTTTCGTGTTTCAAAGCAAAAGCAAACAAGAACTTCTCAGCATGTTTTGTGTTTTTGCGCCACATTTACCTGGTTGCCCCTGGTGTCCGTGTCGGCCCACCGCCCCGACATAGCCGGCCAGTCCGCCGTTGCCACCAACGCCCTCGGCACCAATGGGCGCGTGGTGACCAGCAAAACCTTGCTCGCCAGGCAATCCCTGAAAAGCAACGGAACACTCTGAAGGACGTCACACAGAACAAAGCAAGTGAACTGCTCCACCCACTTCCCACTTACCGGTGGCCCTGGAATGCCCTTTGGTCCTTTTAATCCCACAAGGACAATGCCGTTTGCACCGTTACTTCCCGGTTTTCCCGGACGCCCAAAGCCGCCGGGTTTTCCATCTTTGCCCATCGGCCCCGGTGATCCGGGGCTGCTGTCCCGGCCGGGCATACCCGCCATGCCTCGTGCGCCCGGCATTCCGCGCGGACCTGAACAATTGAAAGCAAGCAATATAAAGGCTGAAAAAAGGCACTACAATGTATATTTCAGTGAAAGGTTCAATGATAGTATCACATCTTGTCCATGGATGACAACACTTCAGAATCACCAAAAAATAACAGCACCAACCAATACGCCCAGGCGAGCCAGGTTCGCCTCGGGGGCCATTCGGACAGTGGTAGCAACCGTTATGCTCAAGTTGTGCCCGCAAAGTCTGCAGTGCGTAAGTGTCTTCCTATTCAGAGTTATACTCTACGTGTCAATGAACGTCTTATTGAACGTGTCATAATAGGCATTTGCAATGACAGATTGCGAAAATATTTCGCGACTGTGCGGAAATTTGAACTAAAACTGAACGTAAGCTGACGGCAGTTTTGTGCCAGAAAATAAAAAAAAACAAATCAGAATTTTGTTTCACACAATAAAAGTATTGTGTATTTATTGAAACGTGTCCGGACTAAAATGACGTCACTTGCTTTAAAAACGCCCGTTTGTCAAAGTACAGACACTAAAATGTCAGTTTGATGTGACTGATTTGTTTGTGGAAAAAACCGGCTAAACGGAAAGTATGGTTTGCTGTGAACGGCAAGCGCATGTTTGGTGGCACATGACGTCATTTCAGTGAGACACGTTTAAAAAAATAGGTCATATATTAATTCATATTCGGACTACGATCGGTCGCGAAACAGCGCATTCAGTTTTCAACAGGTTCATCAAACATTACTCCGCCTTTTTTGCACGAAAAAATAATAAAAATGTGAAAATGCAGTTGATTTCGTGGATTGTACCTCTCCTTGGTCGCCGTCAATTCCAGCAACACCTTGGCTGCCCGCGCGACCAGGCGTGCCTGGCAGACCACGCGGGCCGGGCAGACCCGGCGGGCAGTGGTTGAACTGACTGCATCCTGACAGAAAAGTAGCAAGAAGAAAAAAATAAACAGCCTCTAAATACTACAAACGTAAGTTTATAACAAAATACGAAATGAAGAATACAGACTGCATTGCGATTGCGGCGGCGCAGGCGGGCGCATTGGCACTGCGAACGCAAACGGCTGTCTTGCTGTGCGCACGTGCCGGTCACTGCCCGCTGCGATGTTCTTCCGCAGCATGCCTGCCCAGGCCGTGTCAGAAATATCCTGCAACAGTCGTGTGCGGTGCACAGTTGTGCGTCTTCAGTCGCCACACAACAGTCCTCGCATACCTTGAACTCCTGCATTTCAGCATCGAGTTCCATCCAAGCTGCCGTGATCTCCGCGCAAATCATGGGCACCATCACGGCACACGCAACGATGGTCGCTGCACTGAACAACGTTGCTACGATTGTACTAAGGCGGACACACTCCAGCGACATTGTTACAATGTATGAAACAGAACTGCTGGGTGGCGTTGTCGTTTTGTAATGGTTGAAATTGGCGTATGTCACCTGAAACGATTGAGTTTTCGCATGCCGTGATATAGAGATGGTATATAAAGATTAGCATCTGGTAATAAAATATCCGAAATAAACTTTTTGTTGGAGCAATTGTGAACGACTTATATGTACAAAAATGTGTCCTTAGGCAAAAAAATGTGATTTTATTGTTTGTTGACCTCGTAAAATGACGGCGTTTGAGTAATAAAACCAGTTGAAACACGCCGAAACAAAGAAGATATCAATCAAGATATCGAGCAGTTTGGCAGAAATCCTGATAACTTCTGGCTGTAATTCGCAAGTAAACGTAACTCGTCCAAATCTTATCTTGCTGTTGTTCAGATTCAAACAACAGTTTCGTTACGGTTAAGAAAAACTACAATACTACGTATGTCGTGGTTTCATTTGTTTTTTGGACACAAAAAGGGTCAGTTGGAAGAAAAGGAAAATTGTTCGATGCTCATTCCCCTAAATATATCAATTCAAAAACAAAGGGTTGCACAACAATACGCCACGAAAATACTTGTTTTTTTATTGCCGAAATGTTGTCCACTTTGAACGTCTTTATCTGCGCTTTTTATTCATTTTGCGATCAAAACGTCAATGATACGAAAGAACAGAAAAATTCCAACAATTACACCAAAACGAATGTCTCGGGTCAATATCAGAAAAAACCAAAATCTTCTCTTTCCAAAGTTGTGCACAACATACACCGCAAACTTTCTGCGTTCCGACTGGCCATTTTTATTTGCTTTTTACTGCGATCGAAAGTTCTTGGGTTTGCGGTAATTTGAATTTCCGTAAAATTGAGATAACGGTATACGACTTCACGGATGTTCTTATTTGTTTTGATGTACGAAAAAAGCAAATTATGTGCAAAAACTGTCGCATTCATTTACGACAGGTCATTTTTCATTTTGCTCGCTATTCGTGCGATTTCCGAATCCCAAGAGAAAACTAACACCCCAAAAAAACGTAATTAAAGTGATGTCCCTAATTTACCGCAAAACAGAGTGTGCGTTTTTAAACCATCACAAAAAATTATGCAATTCTCAGAAAAAAGACTTTCTTTTGACTGTAAGTTGTAACTGTGCGAGATACGTCAGCTGCAATCAATTACTTTATTTTTATGTTTTGTGATACAATAATTCAAATAAATTACACATTATTATTTTTATTGAACTGCATCTCGATACAGACGCTTCAGTTTCATTTCATTTGTCAGATTGAATTACAGACGATTTTTGATTGTTTGACTATTATCTTTCTTATTAAACGTGACCCAATATGCGTTTGCACGCACAGATAGAGAAAATGTTTCATGACTGCGCGGCAATTTGAAATCAGCCCAACTTAAACGTATTCTGACGACAGATTTGTGCAAGCAATTGAGAAAAAAAACAGTCAATCTTTTCTCACCAAACAAAATTTATTTTAATTCATATTCGAACTACGTTCTGGCGCGAAACATTTTTTCAGCTGTGCGGCTTTTCCACACATCATTCAACATTATTCCGCATCCTTCGTACGAATAGATAATACAAAAGACTACGGAAAAACTCGAATAGTGCAAAAAAGTGCAAGAACAGATTTGTTTCACCCAGTGCGTGACCTATGTGTGACTGACACGTCTTCTGAAAGTTTTTGCAACACGGATTTTGTGTTTTTTAATTGTATTCACTGTGATCACACAAGAAAGTTTGATTACAAACAGGTTTGATTGACATCGGAGCTGGATACAAATTCTATATTCGAGAGAGACAGAAAAACGTGAAACTCTCACAGGAGTACATACATACAAGTAGTCTCATGATAAGCATGCGTGTTTATAGTCATTCAGCCGTAATAAAATTTCATTTTTGCCCATTCTTTTGGATCATCAGACTCACACCGTGGCCAGCACTCTCTGATGTCTGGTTTGATGGACAGACCCAAGATCGCCTGTCTCAGCATCTCATTTGCGTGCAACAACTTCCTCATGCCTTTTTCGGTTAGTTTCAGTTCGGGACGCAGCGGCCACGGCGCGCGTTTGTCTGCGTCACATTGGTCGCCCACTGGTAGTTGCTGAAATTTTTTCACTCGTTTGTTTGTTCTTCGAGCTTGTTTTCACATTCCCTGTCAAAGATTCATAAGCTGGTTGAATATACAGGGTGGGCAAAAAAGTGTTTCAATTTCAAATTGCTCTCACTGGCGTGTGCTGAGGTATTTAGAGCTGAAAATTGCAACACTACTAGAAAACATTTGGAGGTTTTTCTGACCAATTTTTTTATGGTATGTTGCCCCACTCGTGGTACGGTATATGCTGTGATGATTGATAGAAGCAACATACCGTCAAAAAAATTTGGTCAGAAAAACCTCCAAATGTTTTTTAGTGTTGCAATTTTCAGCTTTAAACACCTCAGCCCACGCCAGTAAGAGCATTTTAGAATTGGAACCTATTTTTGACCCACCCTGTACACTGAATGTAGTGTGATACAAGCAATCAAAGCGCACATGCAGTTTTCTAACATGCATGCATGAAGTAAGGCAACTTTAAAGCTGGCCTCCATATTAATAGCGCACCGTCAACGACCACGTGGTTCCATTCTGAATTTGCTGCGGTTTCCAGCCGTGCTGACAGAAGCTGTATTCCGTCCAGTGGTCGTTGACCGTGCGTCGGTCGATCACCCACGCGTGCGCCCGTGTCACCAGTCTGATGTGCGTGTCGGTGCGTGCACGCTGCCGCAAACGCGCGTCCACACAGAACACGTACGCCTTGTAGTGCGCGTCGCGTTGCCTGCGCAGCATCCGCTTCGCAAAAACACAGTTCAATTGAAATGGTCGCTGCTAGCGCTAGCAAGCAATGCGACTTCTAAAACCGTTTGAAGCACGCTGATTCGCACGCATTCGTGAACGGTCAGCCTCGGCCAACTACAAACGGCGAATGCGACAAAGTGCACAAAGACCAACCAAAGCGCGTTGCACTGTTGCGCGTATTGCGGCTTGTCGGGAAACATCTCAGTCAAGAGCACCATCAGGAGGGCTCCGTTGTCGTGGCTGTTGTACGCACGCGGCAGTTTATCGTGGAACGCTGCCCATTTCTCCAGAAACTCGTGAGAATATTTGCTGTTTTTCACAATGTAATTCCCAGCAGACGGCTCCCACAGAAAGAAACGCTCGTGAAACTGCAGGTCAACGCTTGAACGCCAGATCCATTCGTGGAGACAATGGTCAGGATTGGCGACACCCGTGTCAGCGTCTAACACAAACAGATAGTCCAGTTCGGGTCTGGCCTGCAGCGTGGCGCGCACCGCACAGTGCTTGCGGAATAAAAGCTGCAAACGTTGGCTCTGGCTGTGCTCGCATGTGAAAACACAAAGCAACAAAGAAGCCAATCAAAACGCACGTGACTTTGGTTGCACTGAGCGCGAGTGTCTGATTGTTGATCGTCCAGTATCAGTATCCAGTCGTAGCCCATTCTGTTTGCATAGCACTTTTGCGTTGCCAGGGCACGTTCATACATGCCATGCACGTCCACTTCGGTGGCGTATGTGAACAGCGCAATACGAATGCGGTGTTCGCAGGTTTTGTTCGGTGATGCTTGTGGTAGACTGCTCCTAAAATGAATCGAGCATCCACTGAAGAAAGCTGCACTCATGAAGCAGTATTTAGTGTTCGCGTTAGCTGACGAGCTACGCGCTCACTAAGCGTTGTTTCATGAATGCTGCTGAAGGCGTTGCGTTAGCCACTGGTGTACACCAATAGAAACACTGTTGATCGATACTACAAAGCAATGATGCAATGGTTCAACAAAAATTCCAGGTGCATTGGCTTACCTATTCAAACTGCTGATTGCTTCACCGACATTCCCATTAAACATTAACTTGGACAGTTCCCTAACGGCTTTGAGCTGCAAGTCGGTGCCAGATGAGCGCAACAGTGGATTAAAGAAAACGTTAATGCACAAAAACGCAGAGACGAGCACCGTGGAAATCACCCATCGAACACAATTGCACGGTATTGCCTCATACTTCATTGTCGTATCACAAATCTTTAAGCGTCATTATTCACAAATGAGTTTGTATGCCTATGTACTTTGTTATAACCCACAGCTTGTATAAATTCGAACCACACACGCAAAAATGCCGCATCGACAACAATTTGCTTTAACAATTATCCATAACTGCCAGTGGTCATAGTGCAACAATTGTCAAGGTAACAATTGCAGTGCCGTCCAATGCTACCGTTCACATTGTACATGTACACGAGTGCACACACTTCTGTTGGAAACAGGTTCACATTTTGGCAGTTCGCATGCGGTGATGGGTCTGATGTCCGAGTCCAACCGTTCAATGTTTATGAATACACTTGCTTTTCGTGGGCACAAAAGTTCCACATACAATGTAATAGGCACAACACGATAGTTGTCGATCGGTTTATCAAAGGTAAACAATGTTTCTGTCAAGGCTGGCACCAACCTTCACACTCACACTATTACATCACAGTTCCAATATTCCCCACGATAACGGGCAAACTTGCCAAAGAGATTTACGTTGCGTGTATGTATACGTTGAACTGATAAATACTGTACTGTTGAAAAACACCTTTTTCAACAATAACTTTCAGTTTTTCTACCTGTCTCCAGTAAAGTCGCAGAATTGTCGTTCAGTGACTTGATCGTGACTTAACCACGGTGGTGACTAACGAATAGTAAAAAACGCCTGTCATTTTCGATAAAATAGAACTAAAATAAAATTTTGACATTTCATTTTCTAACCATCGATACATCAGTGGGTCCATCAGTCAAAAATGTCAACGTTCCACCAGCCAGTAAAATGGCTGCATGCTGGAAGGTTCTACCGTTTCTCAGTAGAATTGAACGAAGAGGGCCAACGAAACGCGTGGACGAACAGAACGCTGCTCAGGGAACAGCTGCACAGCATTGTCGAGAACTTCAACGAGCAAAACTTGATGTGGAAAGGTGTGTCCCGCAAGCAGTTTTTTCGAATCTCTTAAACTTTTATAAAACTCTAAAAAGTTAAACGAAGCAAAGTAAACCGCACAATCAAGTTCATCAACTTTTTGAAAGTTCACGCAGCTTTCAAAGTAGAAGAACCTCGTAACTCAACCCAGTTTCGTTTATAAAATCATATTTTTTGAAGATGATGAAGGTGACTTGATTGTGTTGAATCTGGACAAAGAGCAAGACTTGCGCACGGCGTTGGCATCCGTCAGAGTGGGCAGCAATAAAACGCTCCGTTTGTTTTTCGCTGGTACGTGATACAAACTTTACGATTGCATTTTTTGATGACCAAAAAGTGTTGGACGGCTATGTACGGCTTTTAAGGTCTCTTTCCATGATTTGTAATTAGAACTTTTTTGCAAAGCGTCTTTTTTAGACGTTTTGGATGGAGATCATTACGAGGAGCGAGCATTGGCTTTAGTAGAACGTCGATGTACGTGCCGTGTGCACTGCGCTTACCGTTGTAGAAAAACGCAAAACCAACAAACTAAAATAGAAACAGACGTCGGTGATGAGTGAGAGCGATAACGTCGGAGGAAGCTTGCAAACTCGTTTTCAAACATGCATCCTCTATCATTTGAGAAGTCAAAATTTTATATTCTGTGTTGAAAACGACTCAATTGTTATTCGGCGGATGCGGCATTATTTGTTGTTACTTTGTTTTATTTGTACATTCAATCTGCTCTTTGATCCACTATACCGTATTACCTCCAATAAACCCCCATGGGGGATTAATACGTCAGCGACTTTTAGGGGTGGGGTTTATTGGGGGGGGGATTATTGGTGGGGGGGGGGGGTTATTTGCAAAAAATTCTAGGGGTGGGGGTATGTTGAAAATGGCAAAAATATCTTGCATGGCAGGCAAGAAAGTCGCAGAAACTTCTACTTTTCACAGAGATTTCCTTTTGTAACAGCCTTTTGTAATGAAATTACCATTAACTCATCCTTTTGGGGCCTTTGATAGCACAATTTCATCATTTTCACTGCAACCAGCCACTGAATTCGCTGGGTATGTGTTTCAAACAGGTTTCCAATTAACCCCCATGGGGGATTATTTGTGGGGGAGATTATTCGGAAACTTGTCATGGGGTTGGGGGTTTATTGGTGGGGGTTAATGGGGGGGGGTTCAATAGGGGTAATACGGTAGTAATTTGCGAATAAACAAAAAATACGCAACGGCGACGGTTATTATTTCACACCGCCCAATCGTGAGACGGGCAAACCGATTCTACGTTTCTGTTGCACGTATTTGTAACATCGGATTGCAGAAAACAAAAAGAAAACGGTCGTAATGAGGAAGACGATGGCCCAGAGCAGGGCGATTACGGCGGCCCATGTGATTGTCGGGTCGCCAAACACTCTGTAACGAACACAAGTTCATTCACGCTCAGACGATTGACGAATTGTGAAAAGTATTTTGGAAATACAGTGGCGGCCAAAAGTGTTGGAACGCTGCGCGCGTGCGTGCTGTGTATTGCGCGCGTGTTGCATCAGCCGTACAAACGCTGTTACAAGAATTTATGGGCAACGTTGGGTAGAAAAGTGTCCCGTGAACCCAACGTTGCCCTTCAATTCCTATAATAGCGTTTGTAGGGCTGATGCAACACGCGCGCAATACACAGCACATACGAGCGCAGCGTTCCAACACTTTTGGCCGCCACTGTATTTTTCAAACCAAACCAAAAATAGTTTTCACAAAATCTCTGGAAAACCGGTGATGGTTTGACTTACCCCGCCATCATCAAAATCAGCACCACTATGATCGTGATGTACACGAGAATGGAAAGGGACTGCAAGAAAGTTACAATTTTGACTTTTTGTGTGGACAGAACGAAAAACGACGTTAGTAAACCAAAAAAGCAACGTCCGCCGACCATGACCGTCAGATACGGGACCATTAGCGAGGGTGTCTCCGTGTAGATGGCACACAGCTCAAGTGCCATAACGCCAACAAAAACAATCAGGATTGGCAACGCGATCTGCTTATCAAACAGAATGTTAGACAAACTACAGGAAATGACAGACAGAGCATTGAAATTTGGAGAGAGAACATAAACAATGTATGATTAAAAAGCAGATTCAATTTACGAGCAGTGCCCAGGCTCCACCAAGTTCACCGCTGACCATTGCGAACGCCATCCAGAGACACATCTGCACGAACAGCATCACAACTGTGCCCAGCTGAATACCGTAAAGTCTTGCATATAAGGTTCCTCCCACTTATAAGACCCCCACCCAAAAGTGGGCGGAGTGTCACACGGCGGGAAACCAAAAAATTCAAAATTTTGACATGGTCGAAAACCTACCCCGTTTATAGTCCCGGAATTCCTAATGTTCGCTTTATAAGACCTCCTCCCACTTATAAGGCTGTCACACGAAATTCCACTTTATTTTTTAGAAACTTTTGATTTTCAAATTTATATAAGGAGACCTTATATGCAAGACTTTACGATAATAAACATGTTACGTAAACAAACTAAAAAGGTTTTTTTGTTTTTCATTCGCTTGTGTGTTCTTTGTAGCACTTGAAATAACATCCAAATTTTTGTTTTTAGACCCGATTTTATCTTTCGCGTATTTCATAGTTCCAATGTGTATTATCTTTGATTTTGGTTCTGCGACTCAATGCACGCATAGTGATGTAAGTTTATGCTTGATGCGGGAATTCAAAATTGATCCGTGTCCCTGAGATACGGTTGAGTCACTAGGGCCATTTTGAACTACTGCATCAAGTATTAACCTGGTTTATTTTCGACGTTCGCAAATGCAATGAGTCGCAGATTTAAAAGAAAAGAAAAGCCAGTATGGCCGAATAAATCAGGCAGTCCTTGTATTCTTCATCAAGACGGGATCAGTCGCAGACTAGGAGCTGTCTTTTTCAAAAATGCCAAGGTCATTCCCAATCGTGTGTGCAAGGAAGACAAAATGAACAGGATTGCACCACGAAGAATCAATTAGTTGAAAAAACACGTCAAATTTGATACAGGGGTTTTGAACGTCTTTTTTCTTTTATTCAAATTTCGCGCGTTCCTTACCCTGAAAAAGCTGACATGTTTAATCGGCCATTCCGTACCTTTATGTGCCAATCACAGCAGCATTTCAAAGGAAATCTTGCGATTGGCAGCTGATCCATTGCTCTCTGTGCTTGACACGAAGCTGACGTTTCATTGGCGTTGGTCCCCGTTTTGTCACCAGCGTTCAATTCGGTTTCCGTAAAATTATTGCTCTGAGGTTGTCCAGTACCGTTGTTATTGTTGTTGGCGAAAACCGTCGAAATTGGACCATTGCCATTCTGCTCGGTAACCGCAAAATTCGGAGGCTCAACGATGATCGGACTCACTTTGTCAGCCATTTTTTCTGGCTAAAAGTGTCTGAAATACAAGACTGTATCACCACACCAGAGTGAAGATATGGAAGATGTGCCACGTTATGAAAACCCAGCACAATTTTTTTAAACAGACACTCAATCAACACACTGTATATAACTGAAGCACAGCAAGTTCATGCTGCAATATGCGAAAAACTATCTAAAAAATCACAAGGTATAGAGAAACGAACAGCTTAACATAGCAACGAATAGCTATGTTCATAAGCAGTATTAGCGGTGCCTGCGTGCGTTTCCCTGGAGACACAGGTTGCAGCCAACCAAGCACAGACTCGCAAATGCGCCGTGCGTTAGGCATCAACCATAGACCCACATATTCATGCTCACAACAGAGTTGTAACATGTTGAGGAGGCATCACCGTATTTTGTGGCGAGTCAGTCTTAAATTGGCCAGACTCAATCTGGCTCCTGACTAAGTCGGGCCAGTCTCAATCGGGCTCGGCCTTGTCGGGCTCGGCTGTGTTGTGTTTGATTTTCAATTGAAAATTTTGTTTGTTGATTTGTTTTGTGGGAAAACTTGAAAAGCAATCGGTTTTCAAACGAATATTCACTTTTCAAACGTCGAGAGCACATCACCGTATGTCGCCGTCGCTCTTTTTCTGAAAAAAATAATAAATTCGCTTTAAAATGTACTTTGTTGATGTTTCTGTATTTCATAAATAATAAACAAGTTTTGCCCATTAAAAATCCAAACATTCATCAACACAATCACTCAAAAATTAAAAATTTTAAAAAAGAAAAGTGCAATTTGAACGGCCCGCGTTTTAATCTGATTACGGTAACGCACCAGCCAATAAGCTAATGCCCGCAATTATCCAGTCCGACTATAACTGGAAAACTGGTTACTGGAAAACTGGAAAACTGGCCATCTGGAAAAATGGCTAACTGGAAAACTGGGAAGCTGAAAAACGGCTAACTTGTAGCAGTTCAGCAGAAAAAACGGAACTTTGATGCTTCATGATTTTATTCAGTGGCTCAGTGGTGTAGCACTATTGGACTCCTAAGTTTTATAAAACTGGCCCCTGGAACTTTGCTCGTCGATCTTTGAAAGTAAAATTGTGTCAAAAAACTTCTGCCAAAACAAAATCCACACGAAAGTCACTAGTGTCTTGCATTCAGAAGAAAGTATCTACGGAATGGCCGAGTAAACATGACAGTTTTTTTCAGGGTGCAAGGAGCGCGCGAAATTTGAATGAAAGAAAAAAGACTCTCAGAAACCAAATTGTGTGCCAAATTTGACGTGTTTTTTAAACTAATTGATTCTTCGTGCTATTCTGTTCATTCTTTCTCCCTTGCACACATGATTAGGAATTTTGTTGGCATTTTTGAAAAAGACAACACCTAGTCTGCGACGAATCCCGCCTTGATGGACTGCCTTATTTATTCGGCCATACTGTAGATACAAGTACATTTTTATCATTTTATGGGCATATAATTTTTAGGTTGGCCTACGTAAGTCACAAAATATATAGGGCGGTAATTAAAGTTAACTTCACGCTCTGTACTGGTTTCTTCTTTGTCCACTTTGCTTGGTACCATTGCGGCCCGAAAAACTTTGGCCCGAAGAATTGCGGTTCGTTCTGTTACAATCCGGATATCTCCGCCCCGGACGATTCCGCCCCGGACGACTCCGGCCCGGCGAATGTTCCCAAGAACGACCAATATACTGCTGGGAGTTGGGAAGGTTGATTTTTTCGCATTCCGCAATCAATTAACGCAATCGCAGATCTAAAAAAGATTGCAAAACGAAAATAAACTTCAGCCAAATCTAATTCCAAAACTAAGTAAAGTTGTTGTAGGCCTCCTAAGCCAAGCCTTTTATATAAAGGCTCTTCGGAAACCTGAGATTTTAACAAATGTTGTGCCGTGGTTTGATTGTGGTCAATTTTTTGATTCATGAAATTGGTACAGGTGGTTTACTATTGCTCGTGCTAGAGAAACATTTGCCTGGCCGGAATCGTCCGGGGCGCTGTTTTCCGGGCCGCAATTCTCTGGTCCCCAATCAAACGGGGCGCAATGAGCGGGCTGCAACTCTTCAGGTCACAATTGAATCCATGCCTGCGTGAATTGGTGCAAATGACGGGGTTTACATTATCGGGGTCGGGGTTCACATTCTCTCATTCCCATTCCCGTGACCAGTAGCGAAAGTGCGGGGGGGGGGGTGGGGGTAGGGATAGGGAAAAAAAATCCGGATTTTTTTTTAAATTAAAAAAAATGTTTTTTTTAAAAAAAATTTTTTAACAAGTTAGGTTTGTTCGAAGCGTCTCGTCGAGCTGAGTTCATCTAGACTATTTTCAGAACGATCCGGAAAACTATAAGAGCGAAAATCGTGTTTTATTGAAATTATGTCCATTTCATAGAGGGAAAGTTGCATTTTCAACAGTAAAACAGGACAATTTTCGACGTGTACTTGAATATTGAACCGTTCTTAGTTGTTCCTCTTTAGAAAATTACCAAAATTTGACTGTGTTCAAAAATTCCTGTTTGCTGTAGCTAAGTCGGCAACCCCTGTCGACCCGGTCGCCCCCCCCCCCAAGACACTTACTTTCAGGTTCAACCAGCTATGCTATCTGCCACATGGCGAGAGCCCACTCTTCAAATCATCGTATCGAAAACACGTACCATGATTTCGCGATCACGTTGCGGGCAACTGACAGACGCAAGTTTAACACGTTAGTTTAGCTCAGCACACAAGTTTTAACATGTGGCCATGTTATCGGGTATCTGAAAAACGGTCGTGTGATGTGGTATTAACCAACATCCCCGCTCCAATTGTTTAACAATATATCGCACAACTCCATTGTAGACCTATAACGTACGCCAATCAACAAGATATCATGTTCATCTCATGGCCTACCGACTGAAAAAACATGTTCTAAGTTGCAAGAAAACGATTTCTGAAACGATATTTCAATTCAGTTAAGTCATTTCAACGCTAAAAATTGACTCTAGAAGTCATCCAAATCGAAAAACATGGAGTACGTCGGTCAAAATGGCCAAATAATGACATGTACCTAAGCACACAAAGAAGTTGGGAAGAAAATTTGGTTTGAACTTTCAAAAAATTATGCCATAAATCGAATTTTCAGAGCAAAGTAGAAGAAAAATTTTTCAAATTTTTTTTTAAGTTTAAAAAAAAAAATCCAAATTTTTAAAAAAAACGAAAAAAAAAATAAAAAAATAAATTTTTTTTTCAAAGCCCCTAACCCTAGGTGGGGGGGGTCCACCCCCCCTCAGCCGAAAATCCTGCCCGTGCACGGGCAGATACCCGTGTACCCCCCCTCCCCCCCTTTACCTCGACACGGGTACTAGACTCCCCCCCACCCCCCTCCGCGAGAAAACACGGGATCGCACCCCCCCCCTCACGGTGGTCAATCTCATCTCAATTTTTTCCAAAAATACCGTAATTTTTGCATTTTTCTTGACGTTTGTGTCTGTCCCTGCATAGATTTTGTTGTTTCTGACCAAACAAGCAGCTTGTTTGCACAAAATATTCTGTATTTTACAAGAATTTCTGTGTTTTTCTAAGGCAAAAATTTGGTATTACCCGTGCGATCCCGTGCACCCCCCCCCCCCTCACGAAATTTTTCTGCCAGTGCACCCCCCCCCTCAGCAGTAGCGAAAGTGCGGGGGGGGGTGGGGGGTCCACCCCCCCCCCCTCAGCCGAAAATCCTGCCCGTGCACGGGCAGATACCCGTGTACCTAGGGTTGTTAAAAAAAACAAAAATCGTCATTTTTGTTTTTTTTTTTAAATTTTTTTTTTTTTAAAAATTTCAAAAATCAAAGTTGTGCTAAATCAATCAGGGAGTCCGAAGAACCACATATGATATGCAAGCGCCTCCCGAATGACACCCGTATGGCGGAACTTTGCAGATTTTGTTTTGGTGACCTCAATTACCCCTTTTCCAAACCGTCACCATGCCTCTTCTTGTGTTTTGACCTCCAAAACGTCACTAATTGTCCCCAGCTAAGCTAATGCTAAAGTGAAGACAAACATACCGCCTTGAAATTCGATCAATTCTTCTGAGGCCCTTGACAAAACTACGGACCGTATACGGAGGTTATACGGCGCACGCTTAACAAAACTACGGACCGTATACGGAGGTGCGCGCAGCGAAAAATGGCGCCAATTTTACATTCTCAGCACACGCTGCGCGTGCTTGACAAAACTACGGACATTATACGGAGGTTTTCAAAAACGATTGGAAATGTTCAGATATGGTTGGGAATCGATTATACCATCAATCCTGAACAATTTTGGGCGCCAAATTCAAATTTTTTCTTTTAGGCGGGAATTCAAAAAACACTCAAAACAGTTGAAAAACAATGGGAAATGATCAGAGTTTGTTGAATATGAATCAAAACAATCAATCTGAGCAATTTGGTCGCCAATTTTTCGAATGGCGGGAAATTAAAATTAAAATTTCAAAAAGATAAAAGACGACTGAAAATGACTTGGTTTTATGAACATTGGTAAAAAAGTGCATGTATGGTTAAAATGCTGACTGTTTGAGCAAATACTAAGGTACCATTATTTTTATTGGGTCTCGACACGATCTTCGTGAAAATGCTTCTAATCGTCGGTAGCATGCACCAAAAAAGTTGTCACCCTCGTGGCCTGGTGGTAGTGCGTTAGACTACAGTCTGTGCGCTCGGGGGATCGAGCCCCGCCGAGGGGTGTATAGGCACTTAATGATAGAGAAAACTCGATGGGCCCCCCACTCAATGGCGTTCTGTACGCTTCTCTGGGTTAGCCCTGGCTAAAAACATCGCCTAAAACTCACAACAACAACAACAACAACAACAACAACAAAATATCTTCAGAAACACGCAGTGCGAATGCAGAATTTATGACGTACGTGTTACGTTAATGATAGAACTGTTTTATTGACACGATCTGATTACAATCGTCAATAGCAGTACTGTGCACGCATGTACAGTATGTCATTAATCCAGCGAGCAACAACAGAATTTTCTGTTGAGCCGGTGTCATGCCATATTTTGACTCCCGCCATATTTTGACCCCCGGTCAAAATATGGCAATTGTAAAATTGCCATAGAATGACCTACCCTACCATATTTTGACCTACCCCGAAACTCAGTGTATGGATAGAGATGTGAGGTGACACTTGACCAATGGAAGCTGGACTTCACAAATGACCCAAATCAAGCCAGCAAAACGGTACATAACAACCAGCCTGGTATACAGCTGTAAGAGAGGGCACATCACACGCGGGCTGAAAAAAACAGCGCATGCTTCTCGAATGCTCGTGCACAAATGCGATCAATCGCGATCACACCGCTGCGTTGACTTTTAACAGCAACCAAGAAGATCGGAATCGCTCTCACCGATTCCTCAGCTCTCACGATATCCTGCCACATTATAAGGGTTTGCCAGGTCTCTCATGCGATCGATCGACTTGCCATAGTTATTTGCACACAATGAGATCAGATGTTAGCCTCTCGCATACTTTTTCGACAGTTGAATTACAAGAACAATACTGCATGGGTAGGCTTGTGTCCACGCAATATGCATAAAAGCGATGTTCAACGACAGTTTTGGCAGGAAGGCAAACTGGCAAACTGTCGAAGAACAGCAACACTGTTACGGCAACATGAGTTACCGCCCAAGTCGCCCAGACGCCCCTGTCCGACAAAGGCGCCGAGACGGATTGCGCAGACGACAGAAATGTGGGGCGACATATGTCGCTTTAATATGTATTTCAGCTGCTTGATCAGTTGACACAATGAACTCCGATCGGTATTAGAAGGAGACTGTCACATTTCTGCTTAGTGATGATGCACACCTGCATCTGCAGTTCCGGTACTCCTCCCTCATCTCCACTATAACACAGGAACGAAAAAAATTCAACGGAGGTTTTACGGAGCACGCTTGGCAAAACTACGGACATTTTACGGATTTCGACTACACGTAAAAAGGTGATTGTATTGGTTTGAGCAACAATGTCGTAATTGGTAATTCAACATTCTATTCATCATACTGCATGGCTTTTGAAAATACCGTATTACCTCTATTAAACCCCATGGGGGTTTATTTCTTCAGCGACTTCTGGGGGTGGGGGTTTATTTTTGGGGGGGGATTATTTTTGGGGGGGGGTTTATTTGGAAACCATTTTTAGGGGTGGGCAAAATGGCAAAAATACCTTCCATGGCAGGAAGGAAGTCGCAGAAACTTCTACTTTTCACAGAGATTTCCTTTGGTAACAGCCTTTTGTAATGAAATTACCGCCAACTCAT
>JASANC010001315.1:0-42546 GCA_030248135.1 Theristus sp. LFF4_11 | reverse complement strand
AGTGTGTGAGTATAGAGGATCATTATCTTCATTCCACTGTGTCCAGTGTCCAACGTGCACTGTGTTGTTGTGTCTCCAGCACAGCCGGGGTCCCGCCTTGTACAGCTTGCCTCTGCGCACGTGTGTTCAGCGGTCAGCCAGTCGGAGAACAAACGTTGAGCCTCGGTTGGCGAGTGCGATACGTTGTTCGACGAGACACGGTAGTGAAGATGATATCGGCACTACATATGCACATATAAAATGCAATCGCGCGCGCTGACCATTTGAACTACATTTGAGACATTTCAAATGTCAACGAACCAATTTACGATGTTCGTCGCTTTTTATCGGATCAAATGTTTTTTTGGACATTTGAAACATTCAAATGTTGCAGTAAATTTGCATTTGAGAGCATTTAAGAGCATTTATTTTTCTGTTTCTCCTGTGTCATTTCAAAAACCCCAATCTGAAGCACCGTAAACTTGCGTACCGTTCCATAGCAGTTGCCGGTACTGGACGGCGGCGTCGGCGCGCTAACGACAGCCAGCGGCGACAGCTTCTGTCGCAACAGTGACGCGTGCTGCTCGGGCGTCTGCTTCAGCGGCGGCTGCGGTGAGTCGCGTTTGCGCTGCGCGAGTCGCTCGAAATGTTTCGTCAGACCGTCCGGCGGCGAACGGAATGGTGAGAATGTGGACGCGACGGAGTCGTCGTACGTTTGGTCGCCGTTGTTGTTCTCGTTGGTGGTGTCGGACGATTTCAGAAGAGGTGACTGATGAGTGAGAAAACTGGGTGCTACTTTTAAAGTTTTCTTATTGTTGATCTGGCCTTGAATCGAACGCACTGAATGCAAGAAAGTACAGTATATGGCCGAATATATAAGGTCCACCTTGTCTTGCCTATCAAGGTGGGATTAGCTGCAGACTAGGAATTGTCTTTCTTAAAAATGCCAAGATATTTGCTAATCGTGTGTGCAATGGACAAAGCACGAAAAAATGATGAATTAAAAAACACAATCAATTTGGCACACAATTGGCTTTCTGAAAACCTTTTTTCTTTCATTCAAATTTTGCGGGCTCCTCGCGCATTGAAAAAAGATGCCATGTTCACTCGGCCATACTGAACATATGGATGTACACAGCAAAAATACAGAGATGGTGAGTATTTCATTCATGATGAGCAAAGCCTAGCCTGTTATGAAGAGAACATCTGGCGATGTGCAGGAGATTACAAAGACGACCGGCATTTGCAGACACCCTGGCGGCGTTTCTAAACACGCCCGAAGAACATCCGTTTTTCTCCAATGTCTCTTCAACGGACATTGCCACCAACCGCCGCTTCTTGAATCGCCTCGATCTCGCTCAGATCCAGCTGCAGACTTTTCTGCGCTCCATCGCTGGTCGTCGTCGTGTGCGCCGCCTGCATGACGCCCGTCTCGCTTTTGCCGCCGAAGTCGGCCGGGGCGGCGGCAGCGGCGGCGGTGGGCGTCGCCGTCGGCGACACCGGCTGCAACCGGCGCAGCTGTTCGTTCACCTCTGTCAACAGCTGCATGTCGAGTTGTTTGGTCGTCTCGAGCGCACGGAGCCGCTTCGTGGCGTCGTCCAGTCGACGCTGGGCGGTTGTCAATTGTCGCGACACATGGTCGTATTCAGTGGTGCGTTCTTTTAGCTGCGATCACAACAGAACTCAATTGTGGAAAATCAAGATTTCGGGTGAAACAGAATTTGAATTGAGGTCATTCACTCGATCCGCACGTTCACTCGTTTCTTTCATTCTGTTTCATGCACTATTTTGTGAGTAAAGGGGCGATTAGCAATTAGTTTTTTTGTGCGCACGCACGGACTCGACACTGAGAAAATAGCCAGGTGATTTAGAAATCGTGTTGTGTGTGCTATCTTAATGCATTACGGACACGATTGGTATGCGCACGGGATTTAGAACAATCGTCTGTGCGTACGGACAAAAAAACTAAATGGTGTTTTCGCCTTAATAGCGCCACGACACAAACCTGTTTCGTGAGTGTATCGCACGTCTGTTGCCATTGCCGTCGTTCCTGAGCGTGCCACTGTTGCAGTTGATTGATATGTCGTCGTAGTAACAATTGTTGTCGTTGTTGTTTTTGAGCGTCACCTTCAATAATTGTCGTTGGCGGCGTACCACCGCCACCACGTTGGTCGCCAACGGTCGAGTCTGACGTGTTCGCCAATGTTGGCGTGGCGTCGTCCGTCAGCGGTTGCGTCAGCGCACGACACTCAACATCGACGGCGTCGCACAGTCGGGCGCACTGTCGCTCGTACTGCAGGCAGCGTGCGCGCGCCTCGCACAGCTGAAAGGCAACTTGAGCGGCATTCATGAAGCAGGGTTTAATCACCGCATTGCTATGATTTAACACAGTGTACGCGTTCACTAAATTCTGCTTCATGAATTCCAATTCATGAATTAGAACACTCAAAATAACCAGAACACGTGATCAAACTGCATATGTCAAACTGGGAACGTGCAGCGCATGACTGTACAGTCGAACGGAACAACGACTTGGAGAAACGCTTACTAAAACGCGTTCATTATAAATTATGAACGCCTTTTCATTCATTCTTTCATTCATTTTATTTCGCAAAAAGCAGGAAACTCCGACAAAACTGCATGATGAACAGCATGTAGTACGGACTACGGAGCCCTTTTTGAAGCAGAGTAGTCTTTTCGCAGGGGCTTGAACAACTCAATTTTCCAACATGTATCCGGTCGGGTCTGGGGTTACTCATTACAGCAATATTACCGCGTCATGAAGCTGTACGTTCATTGAGTTGCAGAACTGAAACAGTACCCGCCACTTTACCTGATGTTCAGTGGCCCTGCACTGTCTTGTTCGCGCCTGCAGCTCAAGTTCAATGCGTTCACTGCGTTGCTGAGCGTCGAGTAATTGCGCACGAGCGTCAGCTAGCCGGGTGCACGTCTGCTGCAAATGATCGCGAAGACGACGACACAGTTCGTGGTTGGCGCGATGCGGCGATTTGCCGTTGTTGTAGCGGTCGGTGTCTGCGAAGATAACTTGAGCGTTGTTTCGCAGTGTTGAAGCCAGTGAGTGATTGTTGACTTACAAAACATTAGATTGCCTGATTTGCCGCCTAAGCTTAATTTGATTACGGTTTCAAACCTGAGATTTTCCCCAAAGCCACAAGAAAACGCGCCAAGAGTTTCAATCACAGCTGTCTCCATCCACACACTGAGTATTGAGGGGTATGTCATTCTACGGCAGGGTAGGTCAGTCCATACTCCATGGCAACGACAAATTGCCACAGATTGACCGGGGGTCAAAATTCTGCCGGTCAAAATACCTATGTCCGGGGTCATAATATGACACCGGCTCGTCGCTTTGACACGCAAATCTAAGAGCAGGCTCTTGGATTAAAGTCTCCACCAGTCGGTTATTGGACTACCCAATCCAATTTAGAGCCGGACCTTTTTCGAAGTGTCACGGGGCACTCAATACCACTGACCACGTTCATCAGCAGCAGTGTTGCCCGTTGTAATTGGCATCTCGCGTAGCGTCTGTATTAGTCGTAGTAGCACCCGATTCGGCTCGATCGCTTGCTCGTCCCGCCATTTTGGCGACCTCTGCTGACAGTTGGCGAGGTAGGAGCCGAGTATGTCGTGCACGTCGAGGACGAACAGTTGCAGGAGGCGGGCGTTCGCGGCGTGCTGAGGGGGTTTGGCGGGAAAAAGTGGCAGTCAGAGATTTTAATTGGTGACTGCTGACTCACACACACTCAGAAAAATAAAATATATTGCTCATTATTGCCTGTCGGAGGGTCGAGTGACATTGAGCTGTGCAAAGGGCACCATCAGAAAATGGTTGGCGTGTGAAATTTCTTTTCGCAACTGAATGAAACACTGTCGAAACGTTTGCGAAACGGTATGTGTTGGCATACATTCTCAAAGTGAGCCGTTAGACATTCCTGAAACATGTTTAGTGTCTTTGCAAAAAAACACCAACAACAGCAACCTGGCATGCCGATTGGCGAGTGTCGCAACTGGTCGGGTTCATGATGATTGAGAGAAGAGGTTATTTATTGAGTGGTGGAAATAAAGGCACCTTTTGGCAATGTATCACCAGTGTGTTGCGAAGAAGTGTAAAAGTTTATTTGTGAAACTTCCATGAAACGTGTCTATTGTTTTATGCGGTTTGTGTCAACTTTATTTTTCTCGTTGTCCGCAGACTGTCAACCGACTGAACGATGCAATTCGGTCACTGGACATCTATACTCAATTAGTTTGCGGTGCGACAATAAAGTCATATTCAAGTAATACATGTTGTTTTGGCACTTACAGTATGTCACTGCAGTTTCTTTTTTGGGTTTTGTTTTTTTTCATAATTATTTTGCTTCATGGTTTTTTTGCAACAAAGAAAAAAAAGTGCAAACATATCTCACGCCGTTTACGCACCCCCCCGGCCACATCCCCCACATTTTCCCCTTAAAATAAAAAATACCTGAATATGTTGTGTCCCAGCAATGTTTTCCAACTGAACCACATTTGAAATTGTTGAAAATGATTTGAACGTTTTGGGCGTTGACGTGCATGTGCAGCGAAAGGTAAAAAGTAACGTAACGTTACCATCTTTTAAAACAACATTGCAGCTCATGCAGTTCAGTGCCATTATTTTTTGGTGCTTTATCTAGAGGAAATGATCTGTTCTGTTTTGTTGTCGCAAAAAAAACAGGTTTCTTTATTCATGAGCCATGTAAAGTCTCAGCTTGATGCATGTCACCAGTTCGAATGATTTCTTGTCATTTCCAATCTATATTATTAAATTTACAAAGTGTCTGTCTGTGCGTGGCACTTTTTTGTAATTTGAATTGGCGCCCTTTTTTGCTACTTAAGGAAACTCCATCTCAATTTCCTTAACCTATTTTTTTTATTAATGCCAGTTGAGATTGTTTTCTCAAAACGTCGCTCTTCATAGATGGAGTCATCATGATACTCTTTGGACAACAGAGACAGTTCAGCGCAGCATAGGCAAATGGAAGCGTGGCTGATCAAAACTTGATGATCGACTGGGAAAGATGTAACAAAACCGTCATTGAAAAAAAGTTTGAACTTTTTTGTTTTTAAAAATCGGGTTGCAAAACGCACATCGACATCGGCATTGCAAGTTGCACTTTGGATTCAAAACAAGTAAATTTCATTGAAATTGATACTCCATGTTTCATTTTCAAATTGATACTCCATGGTTATGAGCGACAATTTCACCGTAACGCTCGATGGGCAACTGGCAATTGTTGCTGCTCAAAACTTGACGAGCGACTGCGAAACATGTAACAAAACCGTCTCTGAAAAAAGTTAGTTTTTTAATTGGGTCGAAATGGTATTTACCATTCATTTTGACTTTGCAAAATGTTTGGGTCATGTTGTGGTAAACGGGTAAAAAGAAGCAATGTCTGCAAAACGAAATTATAAACGTCACTTTTTTGTTTCTTCTATTCATTTTCACTTTAGAAAAAATGTTAGGTTAGGGTAACCGGGTAAAAGAAGCATTAGCTTTTTAAAACGGATATTCTTTAATGAAAAAAACGTTTTTATATTTTTTATTCAATTTTACTCAACTTACAAAAAGGCTTGACTTAGGTTAGGGTGAACGGGTAAAAATAGCAAAATCAAAAACTTTTCATTTTTTTTTCACTTTGCAAAAAAGGCTTGGCTTAGGTAAACGGGTAAAAGAAACATTAGCTTTTTAAAACGGGTAATTGAAAAAAACGTTAATTTTTTATGTTTTTATTCAATCTTACTTCACACACAAAAAGGCTTGACTTAGGTTAGGGTGAACGGGGAAAAATAGCAAAATCATAAACTTCGCATTTTCACTTTACAAAAAAGGCTTGGCTTAGGTAAACGGGTAAAAAAGCATTAGCCTTTTAAAACAGGTAAATGAAAAAAACGTTAGTTTTTATATTTTTATTCAATTTTACTTCACTTACAAAAAGGCTTGCCTTCGGTTAGGGTAAACGGGTAAAAATAGCAAAATCATAAACTTCGCATTTTTTATTTAATTTACAAAGTGTCTGTGCGTGTGTGGCACTTTTTTGCAATTTGAATTGGCGCCCATTTTTGCTACTTAAGAAAACTCCATCTCAATTTCCTTAACCTATTTTTTTATTAATGCCAGTTGAGATTGTTTTCTCAAAAACGTCGCTCTTCATAGCTGGAGTCATCATGATACTCTTTGGACAACAGAGACAGTTCAGCGCAGCATAGGCAAATGGAAGCGTGGCTGATCAAAACTTGATGATCGACTGGGAAAGATGTAACAAAACCGTCATTGAAAAAAGTTTGAACTTTTTTGTTTTTAAAAATCGGGTTGCAAAACGCACATCGACATCGGCATTGCAAGTTGCACTTTGGATTCAAAACAAGTAAATTTCATTGAAATTGATACTCCATGTTTCATTTTCAAATTGATACTCCATGGTTATGAGCGACAATTTCACCGTAACGCTCGATGGGCAACTGGCAATTGTTGCTGCTCAAAACTTGACGAGCGACTGCGAAACATGTAACAAAACCGTCTCTGAAAAAAGTTAGTTTTTTAATTGGGTCGAAATGGTATTTACCATTCATTTTGACTTTGCAAAATGTTTGGGTCATGTTGTGGTAAACGGGTAAAAAGAAGCAATGTCTGCAAAACGAAATTATAAACGTCACTTTTTTGTTTCTTCTATTCATTTTCACTTTAGAAAAAAGGTTAGGTTAGGGTAACCGGGTAAAAGAAGCATTAGCTTTTTAAAACGGGTATTCTTTAATGAAAAAAACGTTTTTATATTTTTTATTCAATTTTACTCAACTTACAAAAAGGCTTGACTTAGGTTAGGGTGAACGGGTAAAAATAGCAAAATCAAAAACTTTTCATTTTTTTCACTTTGCAAAAAAGGCTTGGCTTAGGTAAACGGGTAAAAGAAACATTAGCTTTTTAAAACGGGTAATTGAAAAAAACGTTAATTTTTTATGTTTTTATTCAATCTTACTTCACACACAAAAAGGCTTGACTTAGGTTAGGGTGAACGGGGAAAAATAGCAAAATCATAAACTTCGCATTTTCACTTTACAAAAAAGGCTTGGCTTAGGTAAACGGGTAAAAAAGCATTAGCCTTTTAAAACGGGTAAATGAAAAAAACGTTAGTTTTTATATTTTTATTCAATTTTACTTCACTTACAAAAAGGCTTGCCTTCGGTTAGGGTAAACGGGTAAATATAGCAAAATCATAAACTTCGCATTTTTTATTTATTTAAATACATTAAAAAATATTGTATTGTAGGCGACTTCACGGCAGCACAAGGTAAATTTTCTTCAGGGTTATTTATCAGTAAACGTTACTGTTTTTTCTTTCTAAGTCAATGCCACTTCACCAAAAAGGCTTGGCATTGATTAAGCCACATACGCTCGGGTCAATAGGCTAGTAAAAAAGGTAAAACCAAAACGTTTTCAAAATACAGTGCGTTAGTTGCCTTTGCTTAAAAAACGAAAGCAAAAAATCGCACCATGGACAAGCTTTTCATCGGAATTATTGCGGTAAGTGAGCAAAAAACCCATATCGGATTCAACGAGTGGTTTTCTCACAACACGACACCATAAGATGAGGAAGGCCTAGCCCTAACCTAAACCTAAGCCTAAGCCAAACTACACCTGAGTCTAAACGAAAAATAAAGATCTAAAAGCCAAAACCTATCAAGTTAAGACAGACACAGCGGTAGCGGCAGCATGTGTAGTTCACATTCTGAACAAAAAAACACGCTCGATGAAAAAAAGCAGAGAAGTGCTCAACTGCATTGCAGTCAGTAACTTTCAGTGGTTGTTGAAAGGGTTCCTTAGTTTGATTATACGTTTTTGTTTTGGCTTTGACTGAAAATGACGCTTTTAACTAAAAAACGGACATACGAAAGTTATCGGTGTTTGCGTGTTTTCCATTCCTGAAAAAAATTCTCCAGGTTCTTGTCGTTTTCGCGGCTACCGCCAGTAGCACGGACGATGACCGAAAGTACACCAAGAAACAGCAAAAGTTCTGCAAGAAACAAATCAAACTGGTGGGCGAGTGCTCGGTGGAGGCTATAAAAGTCGCACGGAAATGTTTCAAAAAACTGTACGTCCTCGTGTTTTTCGAAATCGCGCGTTCTCACAAAGGATTGGGAATACAGGATTAGGATTCTAAATATGGCTGGGAATGGAAATAGAAATCCAAAGGACGTAGGAATAGAGTTTTTTTTGCGTGGAACCAACCAACCAAGCGGCCCGGCCACAAAATGCATTAGCGTGAATCAGGTTGTAATTTCAAACAGACGGTAGATTCTTTACCCTATTTGTTCCGTTGCCGTTTTAGACTTTTTCTCTGAGTGACTATTACTTTCTCTGACTTTTGTAAGCTGCGTTCAAAAAGACTTCAGAGAGTGTGACGACAAAGCACCGGTTCTGTCGAAAAAAGAAGGCCTGTGTATCCGTGATGAGCTGAAAACGAACCACACCGACTGCAAGAAATCCGGTCTGCTCTATCAACTAGTCGACGCGTCCGTGCGCCTCTTCGAAGAGCCGCTGTTCGTTATATTTCACAATATTTTGTAAACCGACACAGAAAAAATAGAAACAAGACAACAGTTCGCATATTTTATGTCTACCCCACAGTGCCAAGCAAATCGACAATGACCGTATTCACCGCAACGGTTCCCGCTGCTATTTCATGAAAAAATGCACACATGCAAAGAAACTTTGATAAGCTATCATATTTATTTGCAATAATTCGCCAATTCCCCCATTTTTTGCAGCTGCTTGGAGAAACTGAAATCGGGCAACGTCGACTGCAGTGCAGAGCAGCCGAAAAAACTCATCAAAATTTGCGAGCAGATAAAGCTGAATAATGAGACCAGTGGTGAGGAGAGTGGTGAGAAGAGCGATGAGGACAGCGGGGAAGACAATGAGACTGGCCTGGCACAGCTTAACTTTGAGGATTGTGTCGAGGCCCTCAAAGGCACCAAGCACGATTTCGGTACAGAACTTTTCTTTTATTTGTTCGCGCGCCGGTTTACGAAACCATACGGTACCAAACTCCGGCGGAAACGCGCAATACTGCCCCGAGCCTATTTTACCCTCGGCTCTGGAGGGAGTAGACCATTAGATGTTGTTGGTCACTGTAGTTTTTCAATTGTGTGTCTTGTCCACAGCGGGGTTCGAACTTTCCACCTACGGAACGGTAGGCGAAAGCCCTACACCTGCGCTCCAGACAACTTCGATTTTATCCAGGATGCTGTAGAGTAGAGGGCGGCGTCGAAGACCCAGGCACTGTCGAAGAATAAGTTGATTTTTACAGGAGAATTCTGCCGTTTTCTAAGTAGAATGCTGTGAGCAGTACCGAAGATCACATGTTTATGTGGAAGCCAAACCGTGCGGGCTTGGAACATTTTTTCAGAGGAAATGAGGATATAAGTTCAACCCTCTTGCTCTCCCTTGCTACAGGGGGTAAACATGGGTGCTAATCGAGTCGCACGGGTGGTGGATTCCGATTCGGTTGTTTCGTTTGGTATACCCAAACCGACGGAATCAAACCCACTCTGATTGAGTGTCATCATAATGGGACCTTTCATCTTTAAGCCGAGCGTAGCACAAACCGGAGCCATCGGGTACACCCCATCGGGTACTCATACAGTCGTCGAACTCTAAATTATAGGGAATCAGCTGATTTGTTGATGATTACGGCATGTATGGTATGCTTTCTGTGCGAACCAAGCTCCGCCCCCGCAGCAATGCCTGCACAGAAAACATGCATCACGCGACTATCAACTGACCAATCAGCTGATTCCCTATAATTAAGAGTTCGACTGTATATAGGTGCGAGAGACAAGCATGAGTCTGAGATGTCTGTGATTCATGAAATTGTCGAATCGATTCATCTAGATGCAGAACTACATTTCTCAGGAGATTGTACCGCTGAAGACGAAGAAGACACGTTTGACGCCTGCTTAGACGAGACCACCAAGGAGATTATGGAAGATCTGCTTGAGCGGCTTGCCGAGCCGGCTGGTGTGCCCGACGAAGTCGTGGAGAGGACTCGCCGCGTGATCAAGAAAATTGTGCGCCGCCATTGAATTACACTTAGGAAATTGGTTTTGAGACTATTTGTAGGCAGACGCTGAGTTTAGGATGATCTTCTATCACCGACATGTTCAATTTTAGGATTGCAAGTTTTTCGTACTGTTTAAATTGCATGCACTAGTGAATTTCATTCAGTTGCACCGGTTTTTAAGCTCATAGGACACTGGATCTTGGGTCTTGCTTGGTTTTAGGTTTTTTATGCTAGATTGCAGACGCAGAAATTGGACACTGTTCGTTCATGCATGAACTTAACACAAAAAACAGGGTATAATAAATTTACACCAGTCTGTTGTCATGAATTTTGTGCTGTGTACTTATATAAGTTATAGTTTTGCGTATGTTCGTAAAAACTTTGCGAACCGCCGTGCAAAGCGTTCACCTCTATTAAGGAGGCTTACAATAAAAATTAGAGAATTCTCAATTTACTTCATTGAAACATTAAAAGCAACGTATAAAACCTTGCGTAATCACTCCAATTCACCCGATCACGAATTCGCTCTCCAACAACGACGACCGTAGCCAGCAAGCATCCTGCGGCCAGCAGACAAAACGCCCCCAGCATCACTTCCAACGTCAGCGCGTTCAATTTGCTCTCTCTCGAGTTTTTACGTTCACATGGCGGATAGAGTGATTTGTACTTGAAGATGATCTGTGATGATCACAAAAAGGTGTATCTTTGTGTGGAAATGGTTAAACTGTACACTCATTGGCTGACAAGTGGGTCCAAGACGTCAGTCTCCATGTCCCCATCGCCAATTGACAGCTCACGATATCTTGATTGATTGTGACGTCATACTTATGTTCTTTGAACGTGTCTACTGACTGCCGTTCTTTAGAACACGCAACTAAATCTGTCTCTTTATCTCGTTTTTCTTGATTACCGAATTGGATGGAGAGCGAAAAATATACGTAGGCTTTACAGACGAATTGTTCAGCTGCTGCATGCATGTACGGGCGACCAAATTTCTTCCCCGCTGGGGGTTTCAATTGGTACTTGGTCAACTTTGCCACTAGAAAGGGGCCGCATCTTTGCCACTGGTATATAACTGCTAATAATCGCAACTTTGCCACTACAGGGTGTTGAAATTTACAGCACTGAAATAAATTGTTTGTAAGAAGAAATGAAGTGTCGAATTGGTAAATAGAAATAGGACGAAGGTTCCACTCCCACCGCGCTCATTTTAGAACTACTTAAAGCCGGTGTGTTTCGGGTTTTTTTTCCTTGATAAAAGGCTTGCGAAGCCTTAGGTAACCTACAGAAGTCGGTTGCCTATACAAGTGAATTGTACAATCAAAACAACGTTGCACAGCTGAGCAATGAAGATGTTCAGTGGGTGTCCTAAGGCTTCGCAACTTTAGTTGGAGTCATGTCATTTAAGAACGTGTCAAGACCATTTGCATACGCTTTTCTGATGTAAGTTTGGCTGACACTGACAGTGACTGCTCGTTACGATCAGTAAATCGTTCGATTTGTTTGCCACATAATATGACAACAAGTAAATCGAATGAAAACAAATACAAAACCGTTTATTTCAGTGTTCTTTAATGCGGCTGTCAGAAATAGCAGAATTGCGTGAAAGCAACAAACACCCTGTAGTGGCAAAGTTGCGGCTGCATCTTATAACGTGCATTGTTTGTGGCAAAGTTGCATACATGCAGACGCAATAACCAGCAGTTATACCAGTGGCAAAGATGCGGCCCCTTTTTAGTGGCAAAGTTGACACACAATCTTTCAATTGAGCAATCAGCGCGTTAGACTGAAATTCTACTGACTGACTAAAAAGTCTGTGGAAAGACTGACTCTTTTGCAGAAAGACTGTCTTCGCAACAGAAACAAAATGCAACTGTAGGATAACCTGGCTGATCTGCTCGTACTGGTTGATGATCGCTTTGTCAAAGCGTCTCTGCAGCGGGTGATTTTTGCGGAACAAAAACGCATTCCAAGTTGGTGATATCACGTCAGACATGTCGACCCAGGTGAGCCCGCAACGTCTGTGCATCATCAACGTTGCCTCAAACTCGATGGCGCTACGCACGTATTTGCCTGAGGATTTTTGATGCTTACTTTTTTTAATTACTTTTTGTTCATAGCGACCAACGTTCTACCAATACTACTCATGCTACTATTCCTTCTCCCAGTCTAACTCTCATTCCTACTCCAACCACTTTTCTTCGTAATTTTACTCCCACACGAATTGCGGCTTCTACTCTTTTTTATTCTTATTAACTTTTACTTCCATACTCCTACTTCTACAACCCTACTTATTCCTTCTTTTTATTCCTGATTGATTACCTGTCTCCAGTTTGTCCAACAGTCTCTCGTAGTCTGGCTCCACTTCCAACGGATATTTCAGAAGAGTCGCTCTGATTCTCGAGAAAAATTCGTTTTGACTTGTTTTAACGTATTCCATGAAGAAGTCCTGACCGGTCAGCGAAATCAACTGAACGTCATTTCGTTCGAGACTGAAACGAGAAATACTAAAAATGGAACGAAAGCTAAAAAATACCAAAACACCGTTTTTACCTCTCAATCAACTTTTCCGAGTTATCAATGAGCGGCGATTTCGGCGGCACCAACAGGATACTCAGCAGATAAGTGTTGTACAATCCGTGAAACATCAACAACGTCATGTGGTACGTCACAATCAGCAGCGTTTCTGTGGTGGTCTTTGGTCGTCGCATCGGGTCTGCCTGTGCACATGCGGCCCGGTACATGCACCACGAATGAATGAAAAAGTTGGTGTCGTGTCCGACAGTACTGCTGCCAGTTTTCGACGCCAGCACGTCTGTCAATAGTGGGCAAATGACGAGAAATGCCAAGAGTAACAGCCAGACGCGCGGTCGAAACGTGCTCAGGAATTTCGTGGCGTTCTCGACGAAGCTCGCCTCGCGAATGCCCAGTGTCATTGCGGCACGACTCATGGTGAACGGGTAACTGTACTGGAAACGGGTGAGAAGCAAAAAGTGTAAATTGGCTTGCTTGTCCTGCAGAATTCGTTGGTTAGCAGCTCAAGGAGCGAAGAACTAATCGAGAATAATGGGGCATCGGTGCGCATCACCGGAAATCGATTTATGACTACGACTTTTTATTTTGGTCCCGGGACTCAATGCGCGCATCGATAGGTATGACCTATTTTTTCAAACGTGTCCCACTGAAATGAAGTCATGTGCCGCAAAGCATGCGTTTGCCGTTCACAGCAAACCAGACTTTCCGTTTAGCCAATTTCTTCCCTTAAACAAATGGTGAATGTCGAATCAGTCACACCAAACTGACATTTTAGTGCCTGTACTTTGACAAACGGGCGTTTTTAAAGCAAATGACGTCATTTTCCGGACACGTTTGAATAAATCCACAATAAACAGATTCATGCATGACGCGGGGATTCAAAATTGGCAAAGTGATCCGAGTCCCCTAAATAGGACCGAGTCACTTTGGCGATTTTGGATTGCCACATAAAGATTGAAACTAAGTTTCCATTATACGTCTGCACATGTATTGAATCGCAGAATCTAAAAAAATTGATAACAGCATACGATGTCGCAGTGTCACCACCACACCGCCGCGCAAGGGTATGCTCCACCAAATTGGGAAAGCACCACCACCACCAAGTTGCGCGAAATTGGGAACGTTCAGTCAATTTACAAGCAAATTTACGCTGAATCACCTGAAAGTAGCGCGTTCGCTCCTCCGTGATCACATAATATGCGCTCGCGACATCGTATTTACCATCGGCGATCGACTTGAAAGCGCCCGTAAAGTTGCCATCGTTTAAGTAACCCCAGTCGACCGGCGCTGTTTCACCGAGCAAAATGTACGGTATGTTTGCGCCTTCGCAAAAAAGAAAACGTGAACACTATAAAACAGCCAACGCTATCATTTGGATAAAATCTCCAAATCTCCAACCGTCAAAATCTCCCGCTCTTCAATCGCGCATCGTAATCTCCCAATCTACAATCTATCTCAAATCTACCAGAGATACTCCAAGCGCGCGCTGGTTAGTTATCAGCTTTACTATCACCAGTCTCCACCAGTTCAATTAAGGTTTTCCGGTCAGAAAACAGGAACAGAAATCATTGTTGAATTTTGAAAATCGATTCCAGAGACCGAAATGCAGAGAGAGACCGTTCCAACAACTTGTTTGTTGGGTTACTCTGATTTTTGTCAAAACCAATAAGCAAACAAACCATTCAGAAGCCGATGCAGTATTTCGGCGTGTACGCCCGGATGTGGACAGTCGATCGTGGGAGCGAGCTTGAGATTCGCGACGGCGCATGGGAAAGTCGACGGCTCCCACAGTGTTACTCCCACGGTCATTGTTTCATTCGACATATTTTCCCACGCGTTGTTTTTGCTACTGTTTATATAGCCAGTAAGGTTTGAAGTTTGAATATGCCAGCGGGAAAACACAAAAAACGATTCAAATGTTGTTGATTTAATGAGACATTGGCTGATTAGGCTGTTGCATTTCAAATATATGGTTTTTCTGTTCACAACTGTTTGGCGGTTCGGATTTCTGTGCTGAAGAAACCAAAAGGAGAAAAGTTATAATGTGCAAACACGTGTTGTTGGTTCTGTTTCCGTAAGAAATTTGATCCTCTTTTCACCAGTGCTGTATAAAGGACAAGATTGCGTGCAAACGAGTTCAAATCAATCGCAATTGGTGGCAACAAACAAAAACCAGCGGAACAGATTTTTACTCTTTCACCGTTTTTGTACAACAATCGAAATCTAACCTCAATGAGACGGTGAAAAAATGCCCGAAGCCGTGTACCGCGTTTTGTGCTGCCCCCCCCCCCACGATGTCCCGAAAATAAAAAATGTATTTATTTTTAAATCCATTTTCCGGGACAGCACGCGACGCGGGACAGGTACACGGCTCGGAAATGTCACCGGACACGGGGTCGGACATTTTTAGCGTTGAGTTCATAGAAATCTTTAGAACAGAACGATTAAAATGTATGCACGTGAATAACAGTTGAAACACAGTTTTTCACTACCATGTTTGTAAAAAAAATTAACAAGCAAAATGAAACACCCGAATGAGCGACTTTTTTGAGATGCGCACACAAAAATTGAAAAATGTATTGAAAATAAAGATAATAATTGCTACAAGGGTTGTCGCAAGACAGGGTTCCACACAAGACGAAGCAAGACACAAAGCAGTGGGTCGCAAAGACGTGACATGAGAAATTGTTTTTGCCGCAAGTATTATTGGCATTTCATTTGGCAAACATTCAACGATGTCAACAACAAAAAATAACGATTTTGAAGGAGAAATCGCACAATACGATACAAATAACAGAAGAAATGAGTCACGTCTCTTGACAACCCTATTCATAACCAATTTAGCAGCACACAGCGATAAACAATTGTGAACATCGTGTGCAATTTCTGCAGTCCAATTGTGATCACGCAGTGGTGGACTTACTGATCACAATCAATAACGTCGCGGTGATTGTTGTGCAACAGCACACATTTAGCGGGTTCCATTATGATTGGTTGCTTGGTTGCGTCTTTCAACCTATGGACAAAACGGACAAAACTGGCAGAGAAATTGCGAACCTAAAAGCACCTAAAAAATGATGACATACAGTTGATGATGGGCGATTATCGTAATTAATCTAGCTGTAATTGTGTGTAATTATTCGTGATATACTATATAATGTGATCCTTTTCCTGTAATCTTGGTTGTTCTCCAGTCCAGTAAATCGCCACTCTCTCGCCACTTGAAGTGGTGAGCCCGCCGTTGAGCGTGGCACGTAGGCGGTCATCATGACCGGCCTTCTGTGGTCGTCTGCTGCTATTTATTGTCGTGTGTACCCTGTTTGGGCACGACTTGTTTATTGTCGCTTTATGCCGTGGAAGGCGCGACTTGTCCCGTATCGCCTGTTATGGCTTTGTCGCTGACCCGCGAGATGGCAGCGCGTGTGGTAAGACGAGCAACCGCGGAGGAAATGGCTCGCAGCACTTGGGACGTTCGATGGACGAGAAGGAGACAACCGTTCACGCAGCGGAGTTTGGCGTACCATAAGCGCAGCGACCAGCAGTCATGTATCCGGCCAAGGATGTGCCGAGAGATGAACGTCAGCCAATGGGCGATGACGCGTCGCGAGGAATGCGACGAGGCCAAGATGCCGATTTTAACGTGCTTCTGGCTGCCGAACGAGCGCCGAGCATTGAGCCGTGATGGGATAGGCCGCAGTGCCGATGAATGGGGCGTTTCCGGCCGAGCGTGTGCCGAGGATGCAGATGTGTGTGACGTCTGACGTATGACGTAGCGCCGTTTGAAGTAGTGTGAGACAGACGCCTGAATGATTTGTGATTGAAAGGGAGATTTCGTGATTTGGCTTCTCCCTCTCTTTTTCCGTTGATGGGGGAGAAGTTGATGATGGGCGATTATCGTAATTAATCTAGCTGTAATTGTGTGTAATTATTCGTGATATATGTGATCCTTTTCCTGTAATCTTGGTTGTTCTCCAGTCCAGTAAATCGCCACTCTCTCGCTACTTGAAGTATACCAAGGTTTGATCTTGGTCTGCCTCATCTGCCCAATTCGCCGGCGATAAAGTCGGCGGTGCCGTTCATTTCGAACTCGGCCGAGCTCTGCTGCTGCTGCGCCTTCAGCACGACGTCGGGCGCTGCGAGGTCGAGCCCGGTGAAGATCGCGGTGTGGTCGTGCTCGCGCATCGAGCGCATCATCGACCGTAGACCCTGCTGGCGGTGCAGCGCCCGATTCAGCACGCGTTTGTACTCGCGGCGGAACTTTTCCTGCGCGCGGCAAAGTACATGAGTTCTCATGCTTTCTAGGTTCGCTGATGTTTTACCCAGACTATGAGATCTGTCTGTCGTGTGGTACAAACACGTTCGGCAGTTCTGCCTGGTGTCCGCCGCACGGACGAGCCAGGGGCCACCGCGGTGTGCGTCTACCTGGCGAAACCGCAAACAGCGAACTTCGTGTTTTTCATTTCAAAGTTTTTGAATTGAGATTTTGTGTAATAATTTTGGAAATTAGAAAAAAATCTAATAATGCCAACACTTACATTGAAGACGGCATAGATCACCGGATTAAGGCCGCAATTACTCATGGCGAGAAAATGCAGCGCCATGTAGATCACATTGATGTAGTAGTAACTGAAACAGTGAAACCGAACCAATATTTGGCGACGTGCACTGAAAAATAATCTCTCCATTCATCCTTTTTATTATTGACTGTAGGCTGGAAAGACTTCTGGTGAAAGAACAACACATACATCTTTATTTGCAAAGGAAATCTATAAATTGAAAAAAGTTTCACTTGGTGCCATTTGATACCAATACTGTTCAATAATGTCCGTTTTTGTTATCCACCCACAGCAGTTCTTAGTTTTTTTTTAAAAATTCGAGATGACCAAAAAACACAAATAATACGGAATGCTCTGAGTCCTGACCTGTTTATCCAAGGCGTCACTTCGCAGAGCACCAAGTATGTTTCGTACGGGAACCAACAGAATGTGAACATTATGACGATCAATATCAACAGCTTTACGACCTAAAAACTTCAAACAACTGCGTTTACACACATTCAGAAACATCCTCCGGCGCTGGACTTTTGTGGTTGTCGTGTTGAATCAACACGAAACGTCCGCCTAATCAGCAATTTTTGCCGAAGAAAAGGTTTTGAACATCCAGACTTTGTAACACCAAAATGCCCATACAACCATTTGGTATTATTCATCCATCCACTAGAACGCATTCACTAGTCAATTTTGCAGTACAGTATGGCCGAATAAATAAAACAGTCCTTGTATTCTCCATCAAGGCGGGATCAGTCGCAGACTAGGAGATGTCTTTTTCAAGAATGCCAAGATAATTTCCCAATTGTGTGTGTAAGGGATAGAAAGAATGAACAACACAGCACGAGGATAAATTAGTTGTTTAAAAACACGTTATAGGTATTTGACTCATGGGTTTCTGAACGTCTTTTTTCTCTCATTCAAATCTCGCGCGCTCCTTGCACCCTGACAAAAAAGCCATGTTTACTTGGCCATATTTCGTAGTAACGTTGTCCCAGCACCCTCGTGGCCTGGTGGTAGTGTGTTAGACTGTTGTCTTTGCGTTCGGGGGATCGAGCCCCTCCGAGGGGTGTATAGGCACTTAATGACAGAGAAAACTCGATGGGCGCCCTACTCAATGGCGTTCTGTGCGCTTTTCTGGGTTAGCCCTGGCTGAAAACATCGCCTAAAAATCCCAACAACAACAACAAAGCAACGCGAACCTTTCTTCTGTCCTTCTGAAACCTGCGACAGCCGAGCGACGGGTCGGTGACCCAGATGCGATACGCGATAATACTGTAGGCAGCGTCGATGATCACCAACGGCACGAAGTACTGAATGATTGTCAAATAAATGTTGTACCACTTCCACCACTGGAAATCCATGTAGATCGGCAGGCATCGCCACGTGATCTCGTACGATGGATAGTGCTCGATTTGACTCGGCGCCAATGGTCGGCCAAGCCAGAACGCTATCGGCCTGCGAACGGTTTTTTGTTCGAGCGGTTTTTTTAATTCAGAGAAAAAAATAACTTGTGCTTCGGATTTAGGCTTGGGCTAAGGTTTAGGTTTAGGCTGAGGCGTAAACTTAGGCTTGGGCTTCGGTTTACGTTTGGATTCGGCTTAAGGCTTTGTTACGGTTTTTGTTCCACCAATCAGGATCACCACGTCCAAACCCAGGAAACCAGCATTTGCATCAGCAACTACTGGAGTTCCTGTGAGATTCAAACCGCGGTACGAAAACCATCAAGCCGAAACAACAACACCTGTGAAAGTAGCCGAACGGTATCGAGCACAGTATTGAGCAAATCCAAATCATCGCGATCAACACCACCGCCGTCTGCTTGCTCATCTTCGAGCGGTTCGTCACGATCACAATGATGAATCGATCGATAGCTCCGCCTGTCAACGTAAAGACGCTGACGCCCAAACTGCAGGTCTCGAGGAACGTCAACAACTGGCACATGAAGTGCGGCAGTGTCCAGCGTTGTTGCAGTACGGCCTGGTATTTGAACGGAATCGCTATCAAGCCGGTCAACAAATCGGCGGCGGCAAGGTTCAGAATGAAATAGTTCGGCACGTTCTGCATGATCTTGCGGCTGCTGATCACGTAGATCACGAGCAGATTGCCGAGCACGGCCATGCACGCGATCGTACCGTACAACATCGACCAGATGACGTACTCGGCGGTGGTGAAGTCGTGAATCATCGGTCCGCCTTCGTCCAGGAACGGCAACGATAGATTCGACAGATTCGACAGATTGCTGAAATCGACCGACATGCGCACGTCGTTTGTTTCGAACATGTTGTAGTTGTTCTTCAGCGCCACTTTCATATTATTGACGTTGTCGCCATTCGTGACGACGCTGTCAAATATTGACAGGTTGCCAGTGTTGTTTTCGATGTCAGTTGGCATCATTATTCCGGCGGCACTAATAGTGGCACTTGTCGTGGCCATGTGGCTGTGTGTGAAATTAAATTATCGACGATTCCAGTGATGATGAATTTGTGCCGCTCATTTTGCTGTCTTGTCCCGGCCCGTGCGGTTTGCGCCTGCTGTATATTTTTTTTAAATATCTGAAAATTTGCTAAGGCGGTAAAGCACCACATCATGATCATATAAATATTGGGACATATTGTTGGTACTGCACTAGTACACACCATCACGTATATTATGTGGGAAGGAACATGAAATATTATTGCAACATTTTTGGGTTTTCCAGTGTGTAATTATTATCTAAAAATGCGGGAGACGCATATAAAAGGAGGAATATGGCCTTGTGTAAGCAGTGAAAGACTTGGCTCGACAACGCTTTTCAAGTCTCTGATGTGGTACACACGGATACAAGTACATAAGAGTCATATTTTTGCGCCGTTTATTCTGTAATGTTGCTCATGTAAGAAAACTAACCCCAAATTCGTGATCAGCGCATTGAATTACCCTGTAAAACACTCTTTTCTTTTTTTCGTTTTGGGACCGATTTCGCCAATTTCGACGGCCGATTCACCCGAAATCGTCACGATTATAGTCATTTAACTGTTATTCCTGTATTTTTTTAAAAAATAAAGGTCAAATTCAAACTCTCCACTGTTTGTTACCCCGGAAACTTTTTTATTTGTCAAATAACGGTTTGTTTCATGCGCAGAAATCGCAAATACACTTCAAAATACGCATTTTTCGTAATTTTGTACAAAATAGCTAGATTTTGAGCCTTGGGAAGCGTCGGAGCAAAAAATAAATGCGAAATTTGAAAATTCCAAAGATTTTTACCCTAGAAAATGTTTTTATCAAAACAGTCAGAATTTTCTTTATATCACTGAAACTGCGCACACATTTTATGACATAGTCGAAAAAAAGGGGGTTAGAAGAATAATTAACAGCCTATTCAGAATCCATGTTTTGCGCACACAGCGTGTGTAGAAGATCACCACGAAAAAATTTCTGGTGCACACAGCGTACCTATGGATAATCTACCTGTGTGCAGGAGAAAAAATTCTCAGCTCCTTTTATGTTCATAATTCGAGGCACAGTAAGTTTCGAATTTTAGCGCGAACGATGCACGGGCCATATTATGCCTGCATCCGCTGTCCGCTCCGCTCCGCTTCGCTCGCGAATGGGCATGAAACGGAGGTACTGTTTCTACGTGTAACACAATGCAATGTGGACATATCTGCATGATCCGAATTGAGTCCGAATAAAACCGTTCCAGACCGGGAAGCGGAAATTGAATGTTGCAACAACAGCAATATGAATGAACTATTGGACGACACAGTTTTCACAAAAAAGAGGGGCTCAAATAATTGAATGGAAGTCATCGCAAAATTCGCAAAGAGATTTTGCTAATTACTAATTACTAATCAGCTATATTGGGTTCAATGCGAAACAGGGGTTGGCCTGTCGTACTAAAACAAACCCCTGATATAGGCAGACGTTGCCTAAACTGACCTAAAGCAAAACCTATTCTTAAAGCCTAACTTAATTCTAAATCAAACAAGTCCTGACCTAACCCTAACCTAAGCCAAACCTTTTCAAGAAGAAAGATGTCAGAACATTTGCGTTTTAATCAAATTTTTGTTTGAGGCCGGAGCGTGTGTGCAGGCGCGCGCTGGTGGATCATGAGCATGAGCATGCCGATATGCCCGTGCGTGCGCTTTTGTAATGAAGCTCTGCTTTAGAAAAAAGGTTCGTAGCCAACAGATTACAAACGGTGGGAAAGGCTTGTAAACTTTCACACAATTAAATTTCGCACGCTCCAACTCGAGGTTCTAGCCTTTCATTATTCTAGAATTGCAACATGTGTCTCATTTCTTTGCTTCACTTTCATTTCTTTTTTGCATATCCATTGAAAGTAATGTCATTTTAAAAGTTCTTTAGTTCTCTCATGGGATCTTTTCGCTGAGAGACAGAGTGTCCTCCGCACTTCAATTGCATTACCGGTATTTGTCTGGGGTTCACATTTTACTCAGTTTTTCTATTCGATTCTATGGGGGCGATAATTTGCAGAACACCACAGCAGAAGAAATTTTGGTCTCAAAGCAATTCGTTACAAGGTGTTGAACCATCAACAGCTGTCAAACTGTGGTGTTTCTGAGAAATAACTCGAAAAATCACAAGATTGCAAGAATAGAGCCGTTGTTAAAAATTAGCGATTTGGATTATCAACTTTGACAAAAACAAGAAAGTACGGACAGCAAAAAAATTTCTCAGCACAGAAAAAAATGACCCATTACTGTCAGAACACCCTGTACAGGGTAACATGTATTCACCATTATCCACGTGTTGTGAACAATTTTATTAGAGTCAAAAAAGAGTAAACATGTTACAATACAGTGATTGAAAACAGATTGCAAAGTTGTCGCCAGATTATCGCGGGCCACTTTGTGCTACACCTGCATCTGGTGAACATTATTGTTTTGCACGAAAAAAATACATTTTTATATGGCAACTACGACGTTATCGAAATCGGTACGCTTGTGTTTCAAGTTCTTGTTAGCTCTAGAATGAGGTTTTTCCTGAACGCACATGTATTTGACAGCCATACAGTGACAGTGCAGTCGTCATAAAAAAGTCCAATGCAGTGGTGGCGGTCTAAAACAATTTATCTTTCTTCGTCGTCATGTGACAGCGAACTTTTGCAAATGTCAGAATTTGTCATCATACATTTCGGAGTCATAGTATTGTTCTTGAAAACGTTTGGGAGTTATCTTCCTTTTATTATACCAGGCATCTTTTCTTTGAGACCTGCTATTCAATGCGGTTGTGGACGTGAAAGGAAACTATCTTATTTCAATCTTTATTGGCAATTCATAATAGCCTAAGTGACACGGCCTTGTTTAGGGGACTCGGATCCCATTGCAAATTTTGAATTCCCGCGTAGTGCATGTGACTGCTTACCCATCTATGCGCGCATTGAGACGCGGGACCAAAATAAAAGATATTAATACTGCAAGACTCGAAAAATAGAAAAACGTACATAAAACAATTTGTGATCTTGTCACTTTCAATTAGCTCCACTTCCGTGGTTGTACTATTGCTTTCGAAGAGTACGATCGAGACTGAAAAGGGACTCGTTGATGACGTACAAAAGGTTTGTTTACTATTAATAGGCACATCCTGAAATTCAGTTACAGTAGTAGCAGGAATACTATCTATAATAATGCAATTTACTATCAGAATCAGCCCCAATCAGATTGCTTTCACTATTGTAAATTCCCCCTCAGAGACCTACTCTTCGGGGGGAGTGTGTTACTAGGATTATCGGCACTGAACCCTAGAGTAGACACTCCAAGGGGGTGCCTCACGCCAGATGCAGTGCGGCTTTGGCCACCCACTGTCAGTGGCATCACCTCACTAACACTGGTTACAAAGTGAGGGCTTCTAGTATTCTCACTCCTAGGCTTCTGACTTCCCAGACGTCTCAACGTGGACTTCTTGTTAGCGTCAACCACGGAACATGTTATTGGCGTCGCTGTGTTAGCGTCACACATGCGTTAGGGCCCCTCAACGCTTTCCTCCTACCTCTAGTCTTACTGAAAGAATAAAAGAAACAATTAAACAAAAGACTGTTGCAGGTTACTTACGGTTCGAAGATTTTAGGCGAGGCCGGCAAAGTTTACACCTGTCGCTATCGGCGCAGGCAGTGAGTTGTCGCCCAGGCGCCCCTACGTCAGGCGCAGTCCTGGACGGATCGCGTAGTCGCCGTTGATGTGGGGCGACCACACGGTACCTTCACTCCGATGTTTCACTTTTATTACGATGAGCCCAATTTATTTGGTGCTTTCGATTTTATTGTGAAGTCGGATGCGAGAAATACAAAGAAACTGTGGAAGGAAACAAAGTTAAATGCACAAAAAGATAGAAAACCAATGTGAAAAGAAGAGTTTAACTGTTGTAACTGGTGTGTGTGGTGTAAAAGAACAAAATAGTTTAGCATCCCAGTTGAGGAAAGAAGTAGGCGCCAGGTGTGGACCTGACAACTTTCCCCCCCTGAGATGTGGTCTCTTCCACGAGACCGACAAAAATAGTGGTGGTGAAAGAAGAGAAAAGAAAAAAAAACTTGGTAAAACAATAATGGTTAGAACTATTGTTGGGCTATTGTTTTGAAGGCATCAACGACAACACAGCACCGCATCAATAAAAAAAATTTAAAAAAAAAACAATAAAAACATAGAAACTAGGGCCACAGGCCAACAGACAATGACCTGTGGGTGAGGCCCTCTCATGGTGTTCTATGTGGATCTTGAAAAATAATAATAAAAACAAACAAAAACTTTTGATCGTAAAAATAAATAAAACAAAAATCTTGTATCACAAGAAAAACAAAAAGTAAAACGGTTCCTAGGGTTCTGTTGGAATCGAAAATTGGTTAGTGTGTGGAGGTGACAAAACAACAAGAAGAACCACGGCAGGCCAACAACAACCCACCGGGCTCTACCACAACTAAACAAAAATAAAACACAACAACACAACAACAAAGAAACAAAATGAGAATGTTTCTGGTATCAGTCGTACCGAAATGTACAATTGGGTAATAAAATAACCGGGATAAAACAACAATAAAAATAAACAACAGGATAAAACAATAAAGAATAAAGAATCACTCCTAGGTTTGGGGGCCCATCGGTGGGAGCGGTGCTCACCACCGATCGACCAAGACGCGGTGATTCGGCGGAACAGCACTGAGGATGGCAGCAACAGAAATGAAAAATGCAGTACGACCCTTCTACTGTCCGAAAAACAGGGTTGGCAACGGCACAAGGAAACCAGCACAAACGATGGAAAAAGAACGAAAACTAACAATGTTTTTGATGATCACCAGTGGATCGTCTTCGTCTCTACCATCGTGCCGGCACCCGTGCCATTGTCCGTGCGTGCGATCGCGGTCGACGGCCAACGTCATCAATGTTTGTTCATGTTCAGTGGTCGGCCCTCGTCGATGCGATCCTCCAGGACGTGTGCGGCGGCCAATGTTATTGTTGGTCGTCGCTCCAGCTTTCGTCGAATAATAATTATTATTCGTCCCGTCCTGGTGTTGTTCGTCGCCGTCTTCGACATTCACTTGCGCCGGGAATACGGCGGCTTGGCGCGTCGTCGTGATGGCGCACCGGTCGGCGTCGAAGATGGTGGCGGCGGTCCCGTGTCTGGGTCGTACTCGTACTGGCGTTGGCGCGGTCGTTGAGTCGCTGCTGGCGCGGCCTGGAAGCCCCGTTGGCCCGGCAGTGTCGTGCGCGGCGGCTGTCGTGGTGACGGCGTGGCAGCGGCCCCCAACCGTTCGTGTTGCTGCGGCGTTGTTCGCGGCGGTGGCGGCGGCGGCGGCGGCGGCGTGTTGATGCCCGACGTCGACGCAATGTCCTGTAGTTGTGTCGCTAGCGTTTGGCCGCTTTGGGCTGTTCCATGGCCTTGCGCTAGCGTTGTTGTTGTGGGTGCTCCTGGCACTCTAGGAATTCGGTACTGTGTGATCGGCATTCTACTGAAGCCAACCAATGGGCATAACTCTGAGTTGTGACCTCTCTGGCCACAGACTCTGCACTGTGTTTCTATCTCCGCACGGGCAGCTTGATCTTTTGCTGCAATGTTTTCCTGCGAAGACTGGGATTCCGTTTCAATTTCCATGTTTGCAGCGGTCAAATTTGTCTGACCCGCTTCCTGTGATTTATCCTTGTCAGCCGGTTTATCGTCTGACTTTTTACTCTGGGTGTCACCTTCAGTTGACTGTGCGCCAGTCGACCGAGTTTCTGTCGCAGTTTTACTTGCGGTGCTGGTCATTGAGCTGCTCGACTGTCTGGTCGGCAGTTTTTCCATGGTTTTTGAGCTTTCCAGCGACCTCTGTCGCTGCATGATTTGTTTTTCCATTTGTTTGGAAAACGTGGTCGAGAGTTTTGGTCTCTCGGGTTGATCTGGCGGTCTGGCCGCCCGAATGGTAGTGGTATCTGCCAGTGCTGGCAAGTTCTGTTTCTTCAAATCCGCCAACATTTCCGGCGGTGGTTGCTGGTATTCTTCCGTCGTCATAGCTTTCAGAATGTCATATTGTTCTGCGGCGCTCCACAAATGTTTTGGTGCACCGATTGGTTCCAAGTACATTGGCTGCAAGACGGACATCAATGTCACGCCTGACCTTTCTTCACGTTGCTTTTCAGCAAGCATCAAGGTTTGTATGGTGAGCATGTTCACCATTGGTGTTTGTGATCCGATTTTTCGGATGTCAGGCGGATCGCCATTGAATCCTGGTCTTGTGTGCACACTGATGAAGTGCGCAAGCCATGCTATGGTATTCGGCACATGTTCTGCCGACTGGTCTTCTGCTTCTTGCAAGAAGCCTTGTGGATTTTCCAGCATGCGACGGCCGACATCCTGTACGGCCATCACCGATGCTGCGTCCAACGGCAGAAACCTTTCTACCGCTGACGGCTTTTTCTGGTCATAATACTGTTGTTTGGCTTTTTCAGCCGTTTTTCCGGTATTGACCCACTTTTTAGTGGCTTGATTTTCCAAGTAGTACGGGCGCAACAGTGCGCGATATTTTGGTCGCATGACGTCTTGCGCCAGTTTGACTCCTACGCGACTTTTCAGACTCACAGAGTCACTGATCTGTATGTTTTCACCATACGCTTTCGCGTTGTCCTTCATGGCTGGTGGCAAGATATCGACTTGCTGATACTGGGAATTGAGGTGGTCATAGTATATACTGGTCACCTGTTTCTCGTCCTGTGTCAGATTATGCGGGTGCATATAGTCTGGCCACGGACAAGTGGGCTTTACTGTGGTTCCTGCTGCCTCTTCGGCTGCTGTGAGTGTTGGTGCAACGTGTGCACGTTTCAATGGTGGTTGGCGTTCACCCGCAGTCGACGCATACGTCGTCGACAGTGGTGTCGCCGTAGTCCTGGGAGTAATTTGCTGTTGTTGTATTCCTTTTGTCACTGCTGACATGGAACACGATTGCTGTAGTTGTTCTGTTGCAGCTGCGTTTTCAGCTGCGGCCACGAATGGTACGCCAGGAATGGTTGTTCCTGGGATGTTCTGGATTTTCTGGTACTGTGGTACCTTGAATGTGGTTGGTACAAACTTTTGTTGAGTTTGTTGCAGCGCTTGTTGCTGCTCTTGCTGTTGTTTTTGAAGCAGTGCTTTCGCACGCAATGGAATGTTTTGTACTGCGCCAGGCGCAGCAAATTGTGGTACTGGAGTTTGACTTGGCGCTGGCGGATGTTTTGGCAACAACCGCAGCGTCATTGGTCCTGGTAATTTCGGAACATTTGGCTGTCTGTCGATGACGGCGCATTCGTCGTCATCGTTTTCCTGTTCTATGTCAATAACCTCTGGGGTTTTCTGTACCGTTTTTGTTCCTTGCTCATAGAGCTTGTCGTGCCGTTCTTTCTGCAACCTCAGTTGCGGCATTCTAGCTGGTGCAACTGGTGAGGCCAGTCGATGGCAAATCTCGTCTATGATTTGTTGCTTTCCTTTAGCATCTTTCCTGGTGATTGCGTTCATGAGCTCTGCACTCAATGGCAGATTCACATGGTTGTTGACCACGGTCCACCAGGCCCGTGCAATTTCCAGTTTTTCTTGGCTGACAAACTCGTCTTTGTCAAGCAGGCATTTGCACAGTACTGGGCGTAGTGACTGACGGACAGTCTCTCGATCTGCTCGTCGTTCTAGCATTCGAATGTCGAACGGGTTGAAGAGGTTGTACACCGTTCGCCTATGGCTTTCTCCCATCTGTGCGTTTCGCACTTGACGGCAGATGTCTGTGATTTTACCCGCCAACTTCTCCACGCGAAGTGGCGAGGTTTCATAGAGTTTTTGGAAAATATGTTCCATGGCTGCTCGAACGAGCAGTGCCAGTACCAGAGTTCGAATATCTTCGTATGAGAAGATGTATTTCTTGGCTTCAATTGCTAGCATTTCATCTGTTGAGATGTTGATGCGCTCTGACAAAGCCATGAGCGCGTCCAAGTCTTGGCACATCCGCATCGGCGGATCCAACTTTCTTTTCATCCAGTCCTCTCGGACTTCGTCTGGTGTTTTGTTCAACGGGTACACGTCCCTGTCCGTGCAGTTGAACAGCTGGTTCCCGATGCATGGCGATGCCACGAACCTGGATTTTTCTTCTGGGTTTGTGCTTGGAACAATTCCAATGCAGTTCAAGTGTTCGATTTCACCAATGTGAAATACTTTCGCCCACGTTCCTGGTGTTGTGAGCTGGAATTCGACGAACTTGTGTTCCGAGTAAGCTCGGACCATCTGTTGTTGGTGTCGCAGCGCATTTCTGCGAAAATCCTTGTATTGTTCGCCAACTCGAATGAAATTGGCGTCGAACCATGGTGTTTGTGGGTCGTTTTGCACGCCCAAGTAGCTAGCTGGTGGGTTCGGCTGCAAGCTGAACTCGTCCGGCGGGGCCGGTTGGCACTGTGGTTTGCATTTGTGCTGTGGTTCGCGCATGAAGCAGAGCTTGTTTTCGCGTTGAAGCTCCGCGTATACCAGATTTGCGAGTTGGTATGCCATGTTGCTTGACGCATTCGTCATGGCAATGCCAATTGTGGATTGTAGTGTGCGAAATTTGAATCGCAAGATCTGTGTTTCGATGGCAGCCAAATGGCCATACGAGGTATGTCCGATGGTTTTCAAGCTCTCATCGAGCTGCAGTGTCAGCGTGTAGCGCAGTTTGCACTCGCGCTGCAGTACGTACTGGTGCATCATGAGGTGTCGATCACAAAGATCGACTGGATGATAGTTCACCGAACCATCCTCGTTCGGTGGTCCGTCACTCTTTACAGGGTGCGGAATATATGGTGCTGTGTTTGTCAACACAGTGTCTGGGTTTTGCTTAAGAAAGCGTACGACCTTGTCGTATTCACCATAGATTTGTGCGAACGACAGTCGCAATACTGGGTTTGAACGAATGGTACCCAATGTTGGGTCTTGTGCTGTGATTGGCTGCAAACTGCAGCAGTCCATTGGTCCTTCGTCGACTCGGCTGACGTATGCCAAACCGACATCGACGGCCGCTCGGTACGTGTCGTACAGCGTGTGTACGTTCTGTGGTTGTACCATTTGTGTGCCACTTGTTGCGAACTGATTCGAACAAGCGATGGACATGAACAAGGCGTCGTAGATGAGCACCACCCAGTTGAACTGGAATGCGTAGTGCCATCCTGGCCTTGAATCCCATGGTATTGCAACCTTGCGGTTGGAGATGGCATTGATCAGCCATGATCCTTCCTGGTATAGTTCATTACGGTCACGACCGTACCGGTTGTAGTGCACGACATCGTGCATTTTGCAAGTGAACATTGCCAACACCGTTCCCGGTGTCGGCGGGACGTAGGCGTCCCTCCAGAGTTTATGGCGATAAGCTCGCACTCCTTTCATGTTTGAATAGCCGATTGCTGAGAGCAACGGCCGACTGTCCAAGTGATTTGGCAGCTTGTAATCTGACCCAAGAATTCAGCTCTGGTTCGTGAGGAAGTTCATCAGAACATTCCGTTTTTCCTGGTTTTCTGGCAGCATGGCTGCATCCATCATCAGCGCCAGGTCGAATGCAAAGCAATACGCACCTGCGCAGATGAACAGCTGTACTGGGTATTTTACGCCCTTGACGTATTTCATACCCGCGGCCACGGAGGCGGGGTAGAACCTGGGCATTTCATTGTGGTTCAAGGGTTCCATGTGGCCTTCGACAGGCTCGAAGTAGGTGTAGTGCAGTGCCATGTGTCCGTTCATGACACTGGACTGCTGGTGGATAAAATCCACTAGTTCCTGGAGTTGTGTGGTGGTGTTGTCCACCTCCGTTTCTGGTATATTGATGAACAGAGGAGTCACTTGTGGCTCCTCCTGTTCTTCTTCATAATAGAGTTCAACTTCATCATGGCGATCTTCGCTCTGATGACTGGTGGTAGATTGGGCGTCGTGCGCCGTACTAGTGTTTGTGCCTGTGGTGGAGTCTTCCTCCATGTGAGTATCAGGGTCCTCCTGATTTTTCTGTTGTTTCTCCCCATCTGTCTCTCCAGCTGGGGTTTCGTCCATAGGTTCGTTTTCCCGTGTTTCTTCCCGGCCGTGAATCAGTGCATATTGGCTCGTGGCCGGGTGGTGTACTATGATTTCATCCGGCATTGAATATGCCGTTGTCCTGGGATTTTGTAGGGCCGCCAGTCGCTGGAATTCAGCGACCTGTTCGGCCGTACTGTTCTGTGCTTGTTGCTGCAACTGTTGTGCAGCCAGCAGCTGTTGCTGCTGAGCCATCATTTCGTCCTGGGCTTGTTGCTGTTCAACTCGAGCTTGCTCAAGTTGTATAGCAGACTGGTGATGTTGTGGTCCCGCAGGAAGTCCTGAGGGGCCTGGTACTGTGGTTTCGTCATCGTCGATGACGAGGCCGGGGGTGTCGTCGGATTCTGACACTGCCCCTGGTGGAACCTCTGTGGGAGGGGGAGCACCAAGTGGAACTCCTGCCCCTGCCGCTGGTGGTTGTTGCGGCCCGATTTCTTGCGGCGGCGGCGGTGGCGGCGGCGGCGGTGGTGTTGCTGCGGCTGCTGCGTCGCCGGCTGCTGTTGTTGTTGTTGAGGCTCCACCTCGTCGTTGTTGCTGTGCATGTTGTTTGTTGGATTTCTTCGGGCTCATATAATTGTTTGTTCGCGTTATATGGCCTGGAACAAACGAAGAAGTCTGAAAGCAAAGCTTGTGCGTGGGTTAAAGCACACACAAACAAGCAACAGAACCGTGCATGTGCGACCAAGCTTATTTCTAAGCTAGGTGAAAAACAAGTCCTGGGGTTAAACACAGCACGACAAACAAACAACACAACAAAACACAAACAAACGAACAACAAAAGTCCTAGGATTAATTTTGAAGGGCAAAAATTTATCTTGTAAATTTTTGCAAAATTTTTAGAAATTTGTGCCTAATGGCTGCTAAAAAGCATCATTAAGCGTGCAGCGAGCTGCACTGGTGATCTGCACTCCAAACGGGGCAGACTCTCTAGGTTTGGCGACGACGTCGTCGTCGTTGAAATTTGGAACTTGTAAAATTTGAAAATTTTACAAGTTTTTGTATTTTTGGGAAATTCCGGCAAGGTGAGGTGCCTGGAATTTCAATTTTTAGTTTTAGTGGGGTTGTTTTAATTTTGTGGGGGTGAGTTTTTCCATCAAGACTGACGGGCTGTTTTGCAAGCCTGGCTTGATGAAAATTTAGGATTGGGTTTGAAATTTTAGGTGGGGTTTTATTGAAATGTGATAAAAGAAATTAAAATTGAATTAAAATTAAAGAAAGAAAAGTGAAATAAAATAAAATAAAAGAAAAGAAAAAGGGGGTGGGTGCTATGATTGTGGCATGCGGACATGTGGACGAAGAAAAATGGAGAATGATGAAATCCGTTCCACTCCTCAATTTTTGCGGAGGGTCGGCATTCATCCATAGACATTCGTCCAATAATAGGTCATCAAGGCGGGATTACCCGTCCAAGTATGGTGTTTGCCTGAAACCATTGTTTGGTCTTGGCACGATCATGCTGTTTATAGCAAGATATGGTATTTGGTTTGAAATAGTTTATGTCTTCAACGTGTGAAGTATAGTACTAGTCGTAATTTTCTGGTTGATTGTTCTGTCTAGCTAATAAAAGCTTAATAGAACAATAAAGCAATTAACTTGCTTTGTAATTTACTAGTATTTTTAATCCTGGGTTTATTGAAGAGCTGTAGCCAACCTGACTACGCTCCGTTTTACCGTTATTCTGATCGTTCTTTTGGTGCGCGCCTTGGCATACGCCGTGGCGCTGCATCTGCTGGGTTTTCTAAGACTCTAGCGGATAATTTCGCTAGAACATCTTCCGGTATTCGAATAGTCCGTTGTTCGGAGCACCAATTCGATTTGAATCGGTACTCTTTCTTACCATCCCAGAAGTATCTATCAGGAAACTGATCATAGCAATAGGACAATTCTTGCACGTTGCAAAGAATCGGTTTATCTTCCGGTTTATTAACAGGTAGCAGGTATGCTGCTCCTGATCTAGTTATAAATATGAGCCTGAATGGCCCTAGAAATTGCCTTCGCAATTTCCTAGTTTTGGCGTCTCGCAACGCGTATCGTCTAAATACGCGATTTCCTTGTCGTACTAAGGGATCAGCTCCCTTTCTTTTATCATAGGATTGTTTGCTCTGTTTGTTAGCTTTCCGGATATTTCTGGCAGCTAACTCAGCAGCTTCTTTGTGTTTCAATTCTAGGGTTTGTTTTGTCGGAATGTCTTCATTGAGATCATCCGGCATTCTAGCAAAAATGCTATTACTGGGAAATGGCGGATCTCTGCCAAAGACTAAGACCCATGGTGTGCAACCCGTCGTACTATGGACGGACGTCCTGTAATTATATAACACCTTCGGGAGGTGGATGGACCAATCCGACGGATTGTCACACTCTTTTGCTAGTGATGCGAGTATCCATTGGTGATTTCTCTCCGTTGGATTGCTCTGTGGATGATATGGTGCTGTGAATTTCTGAAAAATCCCCTGCGATTTGCAGAAGTTTTTCAATTCCTGGGAAACAAACTGAGTTCCGTTGTCGGAAATCAACTCTATGGGTTTTCCAAAGCGGCAGATAAAATCTGTCAAGCAATTTATGCATGTTGATGCAGTCTGGTCTTTAACCAAATAGACTTCTGGCCATTTGGTGAACAGGCACGTGATCACTAAAACGTAATCATTATCGTGCTTGTCCTTACCGATCTTCAGAAGATCCATTGCGATCTTTTGGAAAGGCCTAGGAATTACGTCTATGCTTGTCATAGGATTCCGTAGTTGGCGTGTTTGCCCCTGCCGTGTTGCGCATAGGCGGCAAGCACGGTAGTGGTTCACTACGTCCCTTCGCATTTGTCGCCACCAAAATTTCTTGGTGAGCGTTGCTAGAGATCGTCGTGGACTAAAATGTCCAGACTTTTCGTGAGCTGCTTGTAACAGTTCACTCTGGTAATTCACTGGTACCATGATTCGATGGCGTTGATCGTATTCGTCAACCCAATAAATTATCCATGTTTTCTCATCGAAGAAAATTCGATGTTTATTCTGGGCGTACCAACGTTGTATCTCTGTTATTGGAGGTCCAACGTTTTCTGGTTCTAATGCCATTTGTTTTAATTCCCTGAGGAATTGATCTTCGTTTTGTGCATTTCGCACGTCGCGAAGAAGCTTTTCTAGGCTTGCTTGGCTTTGAGCCTCTGGTTCTTCGAGTACCATAATGGTACCATGGCACAGATAGTAAGGTCGAGCGGTGAGATTCTCAACGTAGAGAAATTCACACCGGTCGGCGTATGGCATTTCCACGATGGGTTCGTTTGCCATCGCCAGCTTATGCTCGATATGCTGGTCTGGTGTTAACTGTCCCATGTTTGATTCAATGAGATGTTTGACATCTCTGAATGTTGGTGCGGCCGCTAGCCGTGACAAATCGTCAGCGACTGCATTATGCCGTCCTGGTCTGTGAATCATAGTTGGGTTGAACTCGGTCAACATCAGGCACCATCTTTCAACTCTAGAATTTGACGATCTGTTTTTCAGATTGTTCCAGGGCCGGCGAAATTTATCAGTTCTATTCTAGTTTTTGGGTTGGAGTTTGGAGTCGTGCGTCGCTGGTTAAATCAAGTCCATGGAGGTTAGTTCATGGAATGGAGCTTTCGGACGTGGAAGATCAAATCGAATCCATGGAGGCTACCACGATTGTGTGAGTATTTAACATGAATGCCCTAGGCTATGGGCATTGAGTGCGGGATGGACGAGCGTCGGAAGGCGGATGGTGACGAACAACAACGGAATTCAACAGCGTTGAGCCGGGGTCTCGCAATTTGAAGGGGGATGGTCGTGGTTTGAAGCGTCGGAAGCTCCGTTTTCACCCTGGGGAGAGGGGTGAACGTTGTCGATGATGGTCGATTTAATTGCAGCTCCTCAACTTCCAATGTTAACTCCTGTTCGTCATGAAAATGGATCGTGTCGTTCGTCGTGAAGATGGTTCGTTTGTGCGTTTGTACGTCGTCGGTGTGGGATGCGCGGATGCTGTGCGACGATGGTGTTTTGCCGTTGGACTGTCTTGTAATTTATTTATTATAATTATTTTTTTTTTTTCAGTATTTGTTCATTAAGTTTGTTTTATTATTCGTATGTCTCTGGGAGTTGTAGTAGTGGTTGTGTGTTTTTTGGTTTGGACAAATGTTGTCTTGAAGTGTGTCGTTTGGTTTTTATGTCCATTTGTGGGTTGTGAAGTTTTTTTGGAATTTTAACAGGCACTGAACTGACCATTAACCAACCAGTTCTCCATTGTTTTTAACGGTTGGCGCAGTTTTCCAGTTTTCCAAGTGTGTCGAAGTTTTCCATTGACCATTGCGATACCTTTGAATTTTATTTGCACCAGTTGCCAGTTCCCAGGTACAGAAGACATTTGGATTGTTTCGAGAGGGGCGGTAAACAGTTCGTTTGGTTTGTGTATTTTGAAGAAAGAAATGTTTAGTGTTTTCTGAAGTAGTTTTGGAGGGTATATTTTTAGTTTATTCGAAGTCTTGAAAGGTTTTCAGGATTTTTATTGTATTTTTCAGGGTGTTTTCAGGAAAGTTAGATTGTATTATTTTTTCACAGTTTACCAGTTTAGAAGCTCCCAATGTTTTGTTGTTTTGTAGTTCAGAAGTTATATGTTTTCCAGAAGTTTTGTGTTTTTTCCCGTCCACAATAAATTCGCAGAAGTTAATTTTTGAAGTTTTGATTCTTACAATAGGGACGATCAGTTATTTTGAAGTTTTGTCATTTTTGCAAAGTTTTGAAAATAATAGTTTAGCTTTTTGTGGCTGAAAAGAGGATTTCCGAGTTTTCCAGGGTTTTGAGTTTTCAGTTCAGGATATTGATTTTTGGTTTTTGCGCAGTTCACCAGTTTCTCGTTTTTGTCCAGTTATGGCTACTCGAAAATCTGGGTTTTCAGGTAACCATACTGGAAGCTGTAACAAGTGTTTTGGAGAATTCCACGATAGTCGATTGTAAAGTTATTTGAAATGTGAGTGTAACGTTCAGTTGAGTTTTAGGTTCGTCTTTGTTTGATCGGTCATAGATATGATTCAGGATTGGGTGCAGGTTTGCTGAAGGAAATATCGTTTCGCAGAATCCCGACACTCGGCTACGTAGGGAGAATCTCGTCGCTAGGTCGCTCCGAGTGGGGGAGTAGGGTATTGTAATGGCCTACTTCTGCCTCATGCTTCCTTGCAACGCACCGTTCTCCTGTCTCGTGCTGGGAGTGCCTGGCGTGACTGCGTATAACAGGGTGCGTGTGTGCAGACATTCGCCTACTCGTTTCTGATTGGTAGTTGTGGTCGCATCTGGTTGGTTCGTGTTGTGTTGCTGTGTGTTGATTGGTTGTTTCATTCCTTAACCCCAGTTAATCCGGTGTCACGTGACTTGCTGTATAAATAACCGTGCCCGGCTATTGTTCGGTGTCAGTTAGTGCCAGTTCGTGTTTTATTCTTCTGGTTCTTGAGCTACTGACCGGTTTCCTGTATTAACGTCGAGAAAAGTTTTATTGAAGCGGCGCCGTTTTATCTTTCTGCTATCGACTGTTTGATTCGAATAAATGGTAAAATGGAAATAGGAAACTAGAAAGGTGATTGAATTGTGAATCAACTGTGGAAACATTAACGACTGACACACACACACACACACAACCAAGCGCAAAACGTTCTTCACTTTGAGCAAAAGTTTAGTGCAGGTCGACTACGATCCGAGCGCTTCGATCCCCACATCAGCGTTCGAGGCCGGGGGATTCGGAGCGTTGGAGGTCCAAGTGATCGTTACACCAAAAGAGGCCATTCCACTCCTAGTCTGCGACTGATCCCGCGTTGATGGGGAATACAAGGACTGCATTATTTATTCGGCCAGTCTCGCAACAGGTTCTGAAATCGATAAAGACAACTGGAAAACTGGGCAACTGCAAAACTGGAAGACTGGAAAACCAATGACGTTTCGGCTGTGTGGCCAGGCCATGAAGTTACCGGGTAATCAAAAAACGGTCGTGTGGTATTGACCGACACCTCATTTCAATGGTGGTGTTAACCTCAATCGTATACCGTATTACCTCTATTAAACCCCCCCCAAATTAAAACCCCCCCCAAAAATAAACCCCCACCCCCTCGACAAGTTTCCAAATAATCCCCCCCCCAAAAAATAATCCCCCATGGGGGATTATTGAAACCTGTTTGAAACACATACCCAGCGAATTCAGTGGCTGGTTGCAGTGAAAATGATGAAATTGTGCTACCAAAAGCCCCAAATGGATGAGTTAATGGTAATTTCATTACAAAAGGCTGTTGTAAAAGGAAATTTCTATGTAGAATAGAAGTTTCTGCGACTTCGTTCCTGCCATGGAAGGTATTTTTGCCATTTTGCCCACTCCTAAAAATGGTTTCCAAATAACCCCCCCCCCCCCCCAAAAATAAAGCCCCCCCCCAAAAAAAAACCCCACCCCCAGAAGTCGCTGAAGAAATAAAGGTGTTGACCTCAATCGTATATACACACTTCAAAAAACACAAAACATTTGATACACAAATGGTTTTCTAGAACTGTTTTTTTCTCACTCAAAGTCTGCGTGCTCCTTGCATCCTAAAAAAATATTTCATGTTTACTTGGTTATTTAGTTCATTTATTGTGTCAGGAATAGATTAGGTGACCGCATTTTGCTAAAAAAACACGAAGCATGAGCAAAAAAACCAAATTTTTTAAGATTTTTTTTTGCAGCGATGGGATTCGATGAACGAAGACCCCCGCCCTGCTAGGCGAAAGCGATAACCGCTGCGCCATGACTGCAAAGCGAAAAAACGCGTTAAAAAAGTTGCTCACACATTCCGTCTTTTATGCAAACTTAGAAACATTACTTCTTTAAAAAAAGGGCTGTTATAGAAACGTGCGTGAAACACGAGCGAAACGGCTGTGGCGCTATACCCACAGGGAACTCAAACTTCATGATGTAATAGATTTAGAAGATTTGCTGTTAATGCATTCCCTTGAAAACGCATCCACCAGTGCAATCCGACAGTGTCTATTTGTGTTAATTCAGCTGATGCGATAAATGCAAAAGCTTTCTATTAACGTTGCATTAACAGTCAAAGATGCACATCTATAAAATTTATTTACGATGATTTAAATGCGCTTGACAAATACGTTGATGCGCATTTTGTGCATCTATTAGATCTATCATTATCAGGTTACGGTAGTTTTGCGTCGTCTTTTTTGTGAAATCGCATCTTCCAAATCAACAGCATCAATTGAATCATTATCCGTTTATTAACAATTTTTAACCGTTTATGATACTTCATTTAAAAACATTAATTGTTGTTTGATACAATAGATGTAGTTGATTTGCCAAAAAGTACGTAAATTTGCAGCCCATCAGCGATTATTTTTTTGTGTTAACACGTGTCTGACCGTCGTGATGAATTGCGTGCTGTCATGACACAGCTGATATACTGTAAAATGCGGTTAAAATACATCTTCTTCGTGAAGATGCGTTATTTAGCAAAACGTAAAATCTGTTGTTTTAACATAGACATCTTCACGTTTGAGAACGTATCTATTTCATCATCCATTGTGTCTTTATTTCTGATACACGCAAAATAAATGGCGCAATGCCAGATGTCTAAGCTGTTAATGCAATAGATGCAAAATGAGCGTCTTTCACTTGTTTTTGGCATCTTGTTAATATATTGGAAGAAGTGTCAGATTGACTTGTTAACATACCGTTAACACAAATAGACACTGTCGGATTGCACTGGTGGATGCGTTTTCAAGGGAATGCATTAACAGCAAATCTTCTAAATCTATTACATCATGAAGTTTGAGTTCCCTGTGACCACTGTATTGCAAAAGTCGATGAGTTAACTTGGCACACATTCCACGTAAGGAGGGGTGGTGAAGAACAAAATTGCAAAGTGCATATTTTCTAGCCCATATGTTTGCAACTGACCGCTGTAAAACTGGGCAACCAAAAAGCTACAATCTTACAAAGTTAAAAAGTTTCATAGTTAAAAAGTTACAAAGTTTTGAAGTTCATAAGCGCACACGTTCATAAGCTAACGCGCGAAGATCTGCAGCTGTCCAGTTGACCAGTTCTCCAGTTGGCCAGCTTTCCAGTTGGCCAGTTTTCCAGTTTTCCAGTTACCAGTTTTCCAGTTTACCACTTGTCCTGTTCACCAGTTGGCCAGTTCTCCAGTTAGCCAGTTTTCCAGTTGCCCAGTTTTCCAGTTTTCCAGTTACCAGTTTTCCAGTTGGTTAGTTTTCCAGTTTTCCAGTTTACCAGTTTTCCAGTTGACCAGTTAACTGGGCAACTGGAAAACTGGAAAACTAACCAACTGGAAAACTGGAAAACTGGTAACTGGAAAACTGGTAAACTGGAAAACTAGCCAACTGGAAAACTGATACCGTAATTGGAAAACTGGAAAACTGACCAACTGTAAAACTGGGCAACTGCAAAACTGGAAGACTGGAAAACCAATGACGTTTCGGCTGTGTGGCCAGGCCATGAAGTTACCGGGTAATCAAAAAAACGGTCGTGTGGTATTGACCGACACCTCATTTCAATGGTGGTGTTGACCTCAATCGTATATACACATTTCAAAAAAACACAAAACATTTGATACACAAATGGTTTTCTGGAACTGTTTTTTTCTCATTCAAAGTCTGCGTGCTCTTTGCATCCTAAAAAAATATTTCATGTTTACTTGGTTATTTCGTTCATTTATTGGGTCAGGAATAGATTAGGTGACCGCATTTTGCTAAAAAACACGAAGCATGAGCAAAAAAAACCAAATTTTTTAAGATTTTTTTGCATCGATGGGATTTGATGAACGAAGACCCCCGCCCTGCTAGGCGAAAGCGATAACCGCTGCGCCATGACTGCAAAGCGAAAAAACGCGTTAAAAAAGTTGCTCACACATTCCGTCTTTTATGCAAACTTCAAGTTCATTACGGTGTATTTGTGTTGCGTTTGGCTCTTGAATCTGTTCATTGACTAGTTTCCAAAATTATCTTTGATAAACGTTCCGTTTCAATTTAAGGATTTTTCCACAAAATTAATCAATTATGGATGGTTGTAGGCCTCTCCCGACTTTGGCTTTTGCCTTTTGGGGTGGTCTAAAATAGCACACACTGGCCATGTGCCACTTACCCTAACCCAACAGTCCTCTTAAGGACTACCACCCTTTTCATTCTGGCAATTCCATCATTGGTTATTCACAAAGCTTTCCTTTTGCACATGTCAAGTCAATACTCTACCAACGTATCGGCCCCCCAAAGTGCTAGAGGCGATTTCCGTCGTCGGCGAGACCTACCGTACAAAGTCACATTTAACCGGAATGGTACAATCGACAAAATTGACCAAATTGGGCAAACTCTAACGGTTAAACAAACTATAAAGTGTAACAAAACAAGTTGCAAATGTTGTGACCAGATCAATTCGAGTTCGTTTGTGGTTTGCCAGTGTACGGGAACTAAATTTCAGAACACAATCAATGAAAATGCAACATGCAATAGTAACAACGTTGTCTACTGTATTAATTGTAAAAAATGCGGCGCAAATTACGTGGGTGAAACTACACAAAAACTAAAGACAAGATTTGGGCAACACCGTTTAGACGTTTTGAAAAATGAAAAGAACACGCTGATGGTGAAACATTTTAATGAAAATGGCCACAGCCAGTTAGACATGCAAATTTGCGTACTATCACAGATTGATACTACAAACAGAGATAAGAAAGAAATCTCAATGTGGCTTCACCAAAGTGAAAAAAGTTGGATTGAAATACTAAACTCAGCATTCCCCTTTGGTTTGAACAACCACGTATCGGGACATGGAAATGTGGCGGACCCACGATACAACCCCTTGGAAGGAACCGATAGCCCATATTTCAAGGTTAAAACAAAACGACAAAATAGGAAAAGAACAAAAAGGAAAAAGAAACCGGTTGACCAAAAACTGTTAGAAAAAGTAGAGTCATGTTTATCCGAAACAATAAATGTCAGAAAACTGTATATTTTTCTCAGAGCAGCAAGCAAAAAGACAATTCGATATGCAATCAAAATGATTACAAGTGGAGATTACAATCATAAAACCAGAGCAGTGATTTTTAGTTACGCAGCTGGTTTCTTTGACATCGACCATAAAACTACTGAACAGCAAAAGCGTAATAAAGACAGAATTTGTGTACCATTTCGAAACATAATACTAGACGAAATCAACTATTTGAAAGTTTTCAATAACAAAAACAATGTTCAACTTCTACCAATTGACACACAGCAACAACGAGAAGTTGGGATTTGCTACAAATATAACGCACCGGCTTGTACAAAAATAACAAATTATACCAGGGAGCTACGTAACCTTTCAATAGACTCGTTAGAAAATATTCTTTCGGGCGAGTGTGACTGCCATGCGAGTAAGTATAAATATGAGCCTTTAGGGCACATTGTAACTTGTGATACTGAGATATGCCGCAGTCAGAATTTACGCCGAATCTTAGATAGTGGTACAAAGTTCAGATATAACGAAGCAGTAACATTTGATACTCTTCACAATGACATAATTGAATGCGTTACAAAATATGTCCAAAAGTTGGCAAACCGGCACAAACGGATGATTACGTCTTTTGATGCATATAAAAATGCCATATTGACAGATGCCTCTAACGAAATCGCACAAGGGATAAAAAAGATGACCGGAAAATGCCAAACACAGGAGAACAAAAAACGTCGACGGGAACTGCAACAGCTTCGTAGAAGATACATCATAACATTGGTTGATAAAGCCTGCAATAACTATGCTTTCATTTGTAAGAAGGCCTACTTTAACATTATGGCTCAGGAACTAGGAATAACTATCGAACAAAATGGAATTACAATTCAAGGTAATGATACATATAAACACACATCAGAAACTGAAAATGAGCTTTACCACAGGCATAAAAAATCAACTGAATCCTACGAACTTACATGGACACAGGAAGATGATAAAATACCTATAATATACGCCACACCCAAATTACATAAAACCCCGTATAAATATCGATTTATAGCAGCTGCCACCAATTCGTCGACTAAAAGCTTATCAATACTGCTCCTTCGTGTACTGTTGAAATTCAAAACACACTTCCACAACTATTGTAAATTAGCTGGTTCACGAGCTGGGAAAAGATTTATATGGTCAATCGACAACAGTCAACAAATTGTCAATGAATGTTCGTGTCATCGTATTATACCTATCGATATGGCTGCATATGACTTCAGCACACTGTTTACAATGTTACCCCACGATATCATCATAGTAACAATGGATAAACTCATTGATATGCTGTTCAAAAATTCAGGAAAGGACTTTCTTTGTTTGAACAAAGATTATTCCAAGGCCACTCCTTTCTATGCCAATTACTCAAAGGACTCAAAATACATTAGCTTGCGTGCATCAGACATAAAACAGCTTTTGCGCATAGTGGTCAAGGAATCTTACGTAAAATTTGGGGGCTTAATTTTCAAACAAACTAAGGGTATACCCATGGGTGGCAACAGTTCACCGCTTTTGGCCGATTTAACACTTAGCTATCTTGAATACGAATTCCTGAAAGATTGTGAGGAATCATGGGTACATAATAATAAAACGCGAATTTTCAGATACATCGACGATATTCTAGTAATTAATGGTAATTTTGATACAATCATCGAAAAAATTTACCCAAAAGAGCTTACACTTAATAAAGACTCTGCCAACAAAGAGGGTAACCTTAATTATCTAGATCTAACGCTCACGCGCAATGAACTAGCCTTCAAACTCTACAACAAAACCAATGCTTTTAACTTTAAAGCGATAAGAGCGGCAAGCAACAAAAGCTGCATATCAAAAAACTTGACGCGCGGAGTAATAATTGGACATTGTATTCGTTTATTTAGAATAAATTCTAAAATCGAAGGTACCATCCGCGATTTGAAAAATCTTATAACAGAATTTTTGAGTAACGGCCATGACCAAACGGCAATATACGATAGCATACTCAGAACAACCGCAAAATACAGCAACATTCTGCACAAATTCGGCATTTATAACAAAAAACAGGTCTTGCACCGCTTTATCCATGCACTGCAAAAACCGCCATGACTTTTTATGAACCTACTGTACATGATGTTTCAGCATACGCAAGTGCGTTGGCAGCAATTGCATTTGCATGCAGTATCAACCTTTGCTTACCTCTTCTTCATCTGCTTCAAAAGATGAAAATTCAAATTTGTCAACTGGAACAAGTTGCCCATTGTTTACAGGTTAATTAATCAATAAATTAACCACTCAATCGGCAAAACTCGACATGAGCGAAACGGCAACGACAGCGGTACCACTTCCACCACGGGACATTCAGATGCAAGAGCACGAGCAGTCGACACCGCCGGACGATAACACGACAACGCGCAATAATGACAACACTGTTGACGACGACAGAACGTTGCAAAACAGCAACGGGGACATTGAGAACGAACGTAGCAATCGGAAAAGAGCGCGAGTCGACGCCGATGCCGAACAGGTTCAATTGGGTTTTTCAGATTGGAACAAAACTGGAGCCACGAAAAAATTCGATCGTTAATTTATCCACCAACAAACTTAAAGTTTTTACTGATAGGCTAACAAATTTTAAGCTGGCAATCCCGGCTTCAACTGAAGACCGGTGGTGCATCTGCACTTAGGATAAACGCTCAAGCGTTTATGGCGCACCGGGATTGCATCAAGTCAGGTCTTGAATTAAAGCGCCGAAACCTGCCAGGTTTAAGTAGGATTTTGAGATTATAGGTTTTTTCTACTAAACTATGTTTTAAATCAATTTTAAATTTATTTTTTCATATTTTTCATCAGTGTCTTTTGTGTGTTCACAA